>JAPZDY010000009.1:19662331-19674794 GCA_029783645.1 Ctenochaetus hawaiiensis | reverse complement strand
TAATAAGAAAGAAACACACAAAAAACAATAGGGCCTCGCGCCGACTTCGGTGCTCAGGCCCTAATAACAGTCATCATTCATCAGAGAATATGCCAACGGATCTATGAGCTGTGTTGGCAACATTGCAGAATGACACATCCCCTGTTGCAGACGATGGAATAGTCTGCGAGGAACAAAGAAGGAAGAGGAACGAAACAGCATCCACCCTCTGTGTGCACACTGAAAAAAGGAATGGTAGAGTCACATCCATGGGGTCGCAGTTTTAAATAGAAAATAAAATGCTAAAATAAAATAGCGGTTAACTGGGGTAAGTGAGGGTGTAGCTAGAACATGCTAACTGTGTTAACGGTGCTCTTGTGTTGGTAGTGCATTGCAACATCTTTACCAATTGACATTGCTGAATCAGCAAGCCAGGATGGCATTTGTACACCACCCATTGGGTCCATATCTGCAGTCTGACTGTGTGCTCAGGCAAACCACAGAACAGCTCTTTGATGTGTTTTTATAAAATCAGCAAAGGGGTCTAATGTTTTATGAAGCACACATAATTTCCCCAAAGGAGAAAGCCGTTTTCCTTATTAGTACCCAGCAAACACATAATATGCACAAGTATTTATTTACTCATCTGAAATAAATTAATTGTAAAACATTGTTTTCTCTGTATGTGGACCTACCCGGCCTTTCTTTATTGGGACAAAAACCTCCAGTTGAAAGCTCTGACTGTCAGGGTTGAATGTTTCCTACATAAATAGCTGATTGAAGAAAAAACTTGTCTGGCAGGAAGTCTCCTAACAACGAGTTTATTGACATCAAAATTATGAATCACTTTTATTCCATTTAAATCTTGATTTCACTGAAGACAGTATCATAGTATTTAGAAACACTGACACAAGGAGGGAATTGGCAAAAATATTTCTGATTAAAGGAGAATTATTTCAGCTACATACTGTAAACTATGACTAAAATAATCTTTAGATTCTTTAGCCATGTTACAGCTATTCAATTATGTCTCTATGTAGTAAAAGTTTCAGTTACAATGTCTGTGCATCAGTTTTTTCAAATGCATGGAAACTTTTCATGGTTTCCTGTAGATAACACATGTTTTTGATAGTGTACACTGGAAACAGAGATAGAGGCTGTAGAAGTTAGACATATCTCTCACCACGTAGATCCAGGACAAATCTGCTTAAATCCATGTCATTACAACATGCAACTGTTTATTTAATCATGTTATTACAACAAAGCTCAAAGTTACTCTAAGAAAGCAATACAAGATTACTTATTACATTTGTATGACCAATAGTAGAAGACTCATCTGGTTGATTAATGACTAATGATGGATTATTATAAGTACAGGGTTGTCTTCAAATCTATAGTGTATATGACTGTATATTAAAAGGTGTGGTTTCTGTGTCACACCCAAGCAAGATGAGGTGACAGCTTGGTGTTAGCTTGTGAGAATCCTAATAGACCGTAGGCTAAATAATGATCCTTTTGTACCTGATCTAACTAGATTTGATGCCAAACTATTTTGGCAAGCTGTACTCAGTTTTGTTTGTTGATTGTGGGTGCATGCCAGAATGTAGAATCAACTAGCTTGATGTTTTATGTGTACACTGCACCAAAATATAGTTGGCTGCCAGGTATCTTCAAGCCATTTTTTTCTTTTGCACAGTCTAAATAAAGCTCTGTTTGTAGATCATGGATAAGCCGGAAAATAACAATGAATATCAATGATGGTCTTAAAATCATTTAAGTTTTCCTTATTCAAAGAATATTTAATCTCATGCAAGTCTAAACAAAGCTCTAACAGGCAACAACTGGATGCTTTTCACCTTCTACTAGGGAACCAACTAATTACAATACTTTTGATCCTTTTTTTAAGTGGACTGCCATTTTATCATTAAAAAAATTAATACTGAAGTATTGCTTAAGAGACCGACAGTCCTTTGCTGAGGTATTTATTAATGTAACATTGCAACAGCAATGTATTTGGTGGAACTGTGCTTTTATTCTGACAACATCCTTTTCTTCAACTAGGGCAAAAATAATACATCCGGTCCGTCTCCATGTAAAAGGCGGAACAAGCGGCCTTGCGCAGGGAACAAAGAACGATTGAGTGAGTATGGCACCGTAGTTTTTAATATGATTCCTTGAAAATTACCCAATTTTTTTACTACGTAGTTGCTGTAATTTGAAAACGAGCTAAAATGTATTTGTTTACCAGTAGCTAACTTAGCTAGTTAGGGTAACGTTAGCTCATTATCCACATGCACTAAAGCTAGGCGGCAGCGGGAGCTTGCGTTGTGCGTTAGCTTAGCTGAAAATAGTAAGGTTTATTCAAACGTTTTGCAAGCATTACACATTTAAGAAGTTCAGTCTGTCTGCACAAAATCGTGTCTTTTGTGTTTGCTATTTTTTAAACCAATTTACATTAAAGTTCATTGAATAAGTTTTTGTTTTAATATTACGATAAGAGAATGGTCTCTTTGTGTTAGGTTTTGTGAGAAGACCAGGCCGGTTCAGCTAGTCTTTTCAAGCCCCGTCAGCCATTGTTGTCATGAACTGATACGTTAGTTGGCGATAGTCATTAGCCATTTTCGGTTACTTATTGATCTTTTTATGATACTTTTTTTTATTGAACGCAAATTTAAGCTAAGTCGCATCATTGTCTGTCTCGATTCCAGTGTCTTATTATTTTCCTTTTTATTGCTATCCAATCCAGGTTGACCAATATGGAAATAGCTTGCTCTACTTAGCCCAGTCTCCAGACAAGATGTCAAGTAAGTAATCCTGCATGTTGTGTATGATATTGTAGCATCAAGTACAGTACGATTTCTATATAGAGGTCAGTCGAGAACTATTATTTTCAGGACTGATTGTAATTTAAACTGTGCTATAAAAGTACAAGAGTGAATGGTGGCGTTATGAATGTTGATATTAAGACGAATCTGATTTATGATCGGATAAAACTATATCAAGTGGATTTGACCACAGTTTTAAGCCACACTTGAACAGTAGTGGTCAGTTAAAGTAAGGAATTTCTCTGTAATTGGGGTAGTACATCACAAAGCATCATTAACACTTCAGTGTATTTAACCTGTGTCCTAATGGTGGTAACGAGTTTCTATTACCTTAACACCAGATACAAACACACACACACACATACATGGGTATATACAAATTTGTAAATATTTCTATATTTGTGTGTGTGTGTATATACACAAATGTACTGCTGACTCCATATAAATTTTATGTCATGGCTGTACTTGGTGTTAAACATGTCACTACTTGATCAATTTGAAAATTCTCATAAGTTTCAAATAGTTGAACCAGACACTGCTGGAAAGTAACAGGTTCTGTTTCTAGTAAATAATGTGGCATTGGCTCAGTGCACAGACTGTCAAAGAATCCTGTATTTCTTGCCAGGGGGCTGTATCATAGTATCAGTCCAATCAACACAATTTGCCTTTCCACAGCAAACTTTAAGAAATAATTAGCTAAGACAGTAGGTTTAGGAATAGGACAACACATTGTTGTATAAAATATACAGTTCCAGAGTGGTGATCTCAACCCTGTGGGAGCTCACAGAAACTTGTGTGACCAAACATTTCAGAAAAAAGGTATTTGTTTTTGTACTCCTAACATGGAGGCAACCTGTTTTCAACACCCTGTTAAACTTGTGTGTGCTATGTTCTACACAGAAGAACAAAAATGATAATAATGTAGAAAAAGGAATCGGTCTGGCTCTTGTATTTAGCAACACAAGCTGGAGGCGAGTTTGAAATTAAGTTTCATGATTTTTCCTGTTAAGGTCTGGCACTCCACAACACAGCTAGAACTTTTTATATTAACCTGTAGCAAGAGCCTCATTTTAATGCCTTTAAAAATCATCTGTATGTGAGGACATTTCATTGTCACATATAACAGAAATCTTGTGTATGTCCTTGTCACTTTAAGAGCATCTCTGCTGCCTGGTTCCTGACAGCATCATCAGTTGAGGTTGTAAACACTCTGGATGGTTCACATGATCAGATCAGTCAGTTGTTCAGAGTCAGAGCAGCAAGCACTAATCAGGAAGAGGACACGATCGATAACATGCTGCTGTGCTGAACTTTGAATACAGTTAGGGTTGCAGTCAAATTGTAAAGATGAAAGTCTCAGTTCATAACCATTTGGCCTTAAGTGTTGTTTCCCTTTGTTATATGAAAGCAAAATCAGCTTTGAAATTAGGACTCCTTGAATCATCTGTGATGGGGGTTGACAGTAAAAAATACAAACAAACAAACAATCAAAGGTCAATTGAACAATTTTTTCAAATCTTAAGCTTAAAATTTATGAAGTTTACACAGTGGGCAACTGACTAACAATTATTTTCCATTTTTTTTCTTGCACAGAACGACCATCCTATGCCCCTCCCCCTCCCCCTGCCCCAACAACAGTAAGTTTTCAGTGCTCAGTTTCAGACTCTGCGTTCGCTGTCAAGAGACCACAGGGTCATGTTAGCTCTGCACATTCTTTGCGGTTCCTTTTTGTACTCCTTAATTATCTTACTTCCTCCTTTCTACACAAATCTTATTGGTTTAATTTGATTTTTCTTTTTCATTGTTTGAAAACATGGAGGTTGACACATTTGTCCGTTTGCTCTTTTCTGTCACCACACAACCTTTTAAAGGTCGTACACAGAAGTGGTAAAGTGCTTACATAAAGTACTTTTGCTTGTGGAAATATATACACATATATATATATTCTCTTTTAGTCTAATAATTTCATGTTAAAATTGGAGTGTTTAAAACATGTACAGTTAAAGAATCAGTGTGCTTGTTTAGGTGCCTTTCATTTCCTCACATGCAGTAGCAGGACACAGAACTCTGCAACTTGTGCTTGATAGGGGATGATCAGAGCTTGTTGTAAGGTCTTGATTTACATGCAGCATTTACATGTGCACTCATTCTGAATGCCAGCCTGCCGGCCAGTTACCTTTTTTTGCCTTGCATGATGACGTCATGAAAACAAACAAGCAAAACAATATACATATATTTTCATGTTTTCCCCCTTTTCACTTATTTATGTTTATCCCTCTTCCTCCTCTTGTTTGTGGGCCATTTCTCATTCGTGTTTTGTCTCATTTGTCTTCCATCAGCAAATGCCTTCCACCCCAGGGTTTGTGGGCTACAACCCTTACAGCCATCTGGCCTACAACAACCTCCGACTGGGAGGGAGCTCCGGAGGTTCCAGCAGGGTAATGAATTGATGGAGGGATTTGGAAAATTAGAAAAGGGGATGGTTAGGAGGGAGGGAAGAAAGAAACTGTTCAAAGGCAAACTTACAATAGGGAACATAGGGCTCTTGCCAATAATAGGGAGTAAAGGAGCTGTCAAGAGCCATTGAATACAGGCTGATTAGTAAATAATGATGGAAATAATTGAAGATATGGGAAATATGAGGAAAAAATAAGTGGTGTTAAATAAGAGGAAAATAAGACATTGGGTGGGTTTGAAGACAATGTGCACAGTCCTTGAAAGCCCAACCCTTGCCCTGTGTTGATAAGACAAAGATTCATTATTTTATTTTCTTTCCCCGAGTCCAACAAATGTCATAATATTGCTTTTTCATTTGAGATAGTTGATGCATGTCACCTCTAAGGAATGTGACAATATTCATGTCAACTTGCTAAGATGCAACTGTTATGAAGGCTAACACAGAAAATAGTGGATATGTGCTGCTCTGTCAGTGCCTCTTTTATGATCCATCAGCTACACTATTCAGACCGCATTAGATGTTGCAAAGAAAAACTCAAGTTCTCCTCTTCATTTTAATGTGAGCAGCGCACTCCAAAAGAGCTTTAAAAGAAAATGTAGCAGCTGTGTGGCACAAAGCTGAAGCACATTCAAGAAAGTAGAGCTGAACATTGGTGCTATGAGAAAGTACAGAGATCTGGGTTGCAGCTGAAGCTGCCAAATAATCTGGGATCATCATGTTGCCTAAATTTGCCCAAAGTTAAGCTCTGCTGTTCTTAATGTTCTTAATTAATGATCCTGTTAAGATTTTACTCAGCCATGTAATAATGAAAACATTAGAATTTTGCATGCTTAGTTCTTATTGAACATTCCCAAAAAGTAATTTGTCCCCTTATTTTAGTGTTTGCTTGCTTATGTTTTACACTGATCACCTTGCTTTTGCCTTTGGCCTGAGAGATTGTCCACTAGTTAGCTGGTCTACGATGGCATTATAACAGACAATAATGAGGTCACTGTTGCGTATTCTGAAAAGAGAGGGAGCGAACAATTGCTTAAGTTTCAGTGGAGCAGACAGTTTGAGGGGTCATCTTATTAAGACAATATGACATTTCATAATTTTTTTCTGAGCGGGGGGGGAGGGGGGGGGGTTGCTGCTACAGAATGTACAGACTGCATCAATGGTCTAAAATTTTTCAAGCTCTTGCAAAATCTTTACATTGAAATGTCTAGAAATGACAATTTTGGTATACTTCATGTTGAGCTGTGTACTTACATTATGCCCAATGTATCAAACAATTTTCAAACTCAGAATGCCATGTGTAGTTGTATTCATGGTAGCGCCAGCCAGTGAGGAAGCCTACAAATGAGACTTAACATCACATAAAACAATATACTTTACCCCACAATGTGAGCATATCGGTCAATTTTTTTTTTTTTTTTTTTTTCCAGTTTTTGTCACTTAAGAGGTCTTTAGCGGCTAGAAATAACAAACTTTGGGTTTCAGAGAAATCAATATCATTAATGAGAGATACAAATATATAATTTTCAATGGATCATTGTCATATATCTCTGAACTACTCTTGGTCAGTGGAAGGGCATAACTTTCCAAGTCTTCACAGTCTTACAGATGTTGCACAATGCAGACAAGAATGAAGAAAAAGAATAACATGCATGGTTTTAGCTTCTAGTGTTGTGGCTGCAGCCCAGATGGCTGTTGTCTTCTACCTGGCAGTCCCCTTTTTATAGATAACAACACCAACAGTTTTCCCTCTTGGACTCCCTTACTGACATTAAAAAATACTTAAAGCCATCAGCTGCTAAAATTCATTTACATCCTCAAATGCATGTAAATGAAGTAGCGTGCATCATAAATGCATTTTTCCAGCTATAAGAGAGCATTCAGGACCCCTGTAGAGCTGCATTGTCATGTTTACATGTACACCTATTATTTTGCTTTTAGTCTTACCATGATCAGACCATATTGAACTGATGTTTTCAATGTTGCTTTTTTCTTTTCTCACTCTAAATCTCTGTCCCTTTTTGTATGTTTTCCCTTCATCGACATCTCTTCCATTTCCTCATTCACACTTTTCTCCCCTTCTTTGTCCCCCTTCTCTCCCTCTCTTTGTTTTTCCTTTCACAGAACTCCTCAGGCATCACCGTACCAAAGCCTCCCAAACCTCCAGACAAGCCACTGATGCCTTACATGCGGTACAGCCGGAAGGTAAGCAGGAAGGTAAGACACCCATCCACGGTGTCTGCTTTTACTGCTTGTCCTCCCATCCCCTGAAAAGTTACAGGGGTATTAGGGTGGGAAACAGCCAAGCCATGACGCCTCCACCACATCACCCAGCTTGTGGAGACTCTCCACTTTATTATCTTGTTGGCTTACAGTATGCCTCTTGCATTTGTAATCAGTAGAGACATTGCAACATCTTTTTGAATTTCTTTTTGCAAGCATGATCTCATCTTGCCTTCATTTCCATTCTTCTGTGCTTGTTGCTTTGCTCTCTCTTTAGTTTTAGAGCAAAAAACTGTAACACTGAATACTGTATAAAGACAATCTGCTAACATTTTTACATTGATGTAATGATGCCGTGATTCTGTCTTTTGGAATATTTCATGCCATTTCATCGAAGTCTTTTTGCAACACTTAACTGTGGCTTTGCAGCTTAAGAAAACATCTCACTAGTCAAAACACAAGCTTATTTAGAAAACATCCTTAACAATATGATGCTTAACAAGTGTGCAGCATTTAGAAATAGCTTTTTAATGTGAGAATACAGAAACATGCTGCAGGTTGCATTGAAGACGGACAGAAACTATGGCAGGAGGAAATAAAAAGGGATGAGCAAGACTTGGAAATACTTGTGGTTGTCATGGTTAACAACTTATAAAGTTGTGTAATCCAAAATTTAGCTTAAATTTGAGGAGTTCATTCATAAAAAGTGTGTCCCAGTGTTGTTAGGGTGTGTTTGTGTGTCTCTTTGCTAAATGCTATGCCTATTGCATGAAGATATTTTCTTAATTTTCTTACCTTTTAACTTATTTGCACGTTTTCTCAAATTTCAATACTTTAAGCTCTCCAGGCCGTAGTGTTTGTGCTTAACCATTGCGCATGTTAATTATGCTGTTCATTAGATCATTTTAGTACTAATTTTTCCTTTGCACTGTTTCTCCTTTATTTCCTAAACTTTCTGTTAGTACCCTTACTTACCAATAAATGCAGTTGCCCTGTAGTAGCCTCATGTTATTTTTGTAATGTGTGTGTAAGCATGTGGGCCGATGCTCCCTTCAATGCGCGTGTGTTTTGTGTTTTCGTGTGTGTGCACATAAAAGGTATGGGACCAAGTGAAGGCGTCCAACCCGGACCTGAAGCTGTGGGAGATTGGGAAGATTATCGGAGGGATGTGGAGGGACCTGACTGATGAGGAGAAACAGGACTACCTGAACGAGTACGAAGCTGAGAAGGTGAGCTGCCACATTGTTGTAATGATTGCTGAAGCTCTGATCTGCACAGTGATGTCTGCACTTTGCTGTATATTGATCTGTATACATGCCCACAAACTTTTTGTCCTTAAGGTAAGAAAGCAAATTTTGTTTATGTGAAATAGAAAACAGTGGTGATTCAGAAATTACTAATATCTATCGCAGGTAAACAAATGCAAAGAATAATAAAAAAAAAAATACAAAACAAGCCATCATTAGACTGACAGATCAGGTCATGGAATTATCTTACACAGATTATTTGCTATTTCTCTGTTCCCATATTAGATTGAGTACAACGACTCATTAAAGGCGTACCACAACTCACCAGCATACCTGGCATATGTCAACGCTAAAAACCGAGCAGAGGCCGCGATGGAGGAGGAGAGCAGGCAGAGGCAGAGTCGTATGGACAAAGGAGAGCCATACATGAGCATCCAGCCAGCTGAAGACCCTGATGGTAAGTTTTGGATTTAGACTCAACCATGGTATCTAACATGTTAACTAATGGCTTAAAACCATGAATACAGATTAAGTATAGTGCAGTTATGCTGCAACAAAGCTCTGGAAGCAAAGATAATTTTAAGACGGACATCTTGCTGAGCATGTGTAAATGTAAGCAGTTGCTTCATTTCGACATAACTTTGTGTAAGAATTTGAGTCAACCAAAACTCCAAAGTTATTGCAACAAGACCATATGCAGTGTGTGCCACTGGTAGTTAGCATGAACAAATGACCTACAGGCTATTTTATTCAGTGCAAAAATTTGAAGACGCATTTGACTAAAATTGGTAGCATGCTAGCTGTGTAACATGTAAAGTTCAGTTTTTTCACTAGGGATGTCAATGACATGTCGAGACTAAACAGCAAAAATTAGAGAATTAGCTTCTGGAAGTAGCGTTTCTATCCATCTGTAAAGAAATGTATTTTTTAACTTAGTATACTTTTTATATTACTTTGAATTACAGGCACAAGCCAAAATAGCATGGAATGGAGGTGTTAACCTACTCTCTTCCTTTTACATAGCAGTCCATTAAGTGTTCTGTATTTCTTCTGTCCAGACTACGACGATGGCTTTTCAGTGAAACACACAGCAGCTGCACGCTTCCAGAGGAACCACAGGCTCATAAGTGACATCCTCAGTGAAATTGTGGTGCCTGATGTCCGCTCAGTGGTCACTACAGCTCGCATGCAGGTCCTGAAGAGGCAGGTCCAGTCTCTCATGGTGCACCAGGTAGGTTGGACAAACACATTCTATGCCATCAGGACCCAGAGAATATGTAAGCTGAGAGGAGCCCAGTAGCCGTTTTCCTGTCTGTTAAAGCGTTGTTATCAAAGAATGCAGTCCTTCTAACAGGAAACGTGAAGAAAACTAATAAATCTAGTGGCACACACTCAGTGTGTTTCACATGTGTATGTTGTGCTTTTCAGAGGAAGCTGGAGGCAGAACTCCTGCAGATCGAGGATCGCCACCAAGACAAGAAAAGACGCTTCCTGGAGACCACTGACTCATTCAACACTGAACTCAAGCGGGTACATCAGTATTTAATTTACCTGGAGACAGCTGAGTGAGAAGTAATGATGTGGTTTGGTTCTGGATCACTAACATTCATCCTTACTAAAGCCCCAATCACAGATATGTTATTTAATCAGCTCTGAGCTAAATATTAACCTAAACACAAAGGGAGAGTATCATTACTTGTGTAGTGGATTGTCAAATGTTGTAATTTTTGTGAGACAAAAAGAGCATTAACAATAAATGTATTTGCCTCACTTTATTTACACTTATGAACCTGCATCTTGTTCTTGCTACTTTAGCTTTCCATTTAACATGAAGACAACTTCTGGTTTATTTGTTAGCGGAGAATTGAGTAATGTTGAAGCCATTGTTTTACACATGTTTTCTGTTTTTCCAGCTATGCAGCCAGAAGGTTGAGGTGGACATGGACAAGCTAGCAGCAGAGATGGCTGCTGCAGAAGAGGCGGCCAGGCGCCGGGCAGAAGAGAGAGAGCGTGAGGCAGCCGAGCAGGCAGAGAAAGCTGCTCAACAGGCTCAACAACAGCAGCAACAGGAGGCTGCTGGAAACAAAGCTGCAGAGCAGAGCAGTGCTAATGCAAGCCCAGCTAACCCCACCTCAGGTACCAAAGAGGAAGACAAGCCCACTCCAATGGAGACAGGTACTTACAGTGTTCAAAAAATGTTGTTGGTCATAAAACTTTTTTTAGCACTTAATTTGATTATCAAGTAAAGAGTTGTATTAAAGTGGTATTTTAACAACTGGCTTTATATCTCTGATGAAAAAAAATCACATTAAAATGTTCTTCAGCAATTAATTCTTCATTATCTAGATGGATAAAAGTCATTTAAATTCAGTTTAGTTTTATTAAACTGTGCTCTAACTTTGCTCTAAAGCTAAACTTTGACTGACCTTATTCCCTCCCCAGATGAGGCGGCACCTGCAGAGCCTTCCTCAGACCACCAGCCTGCTCCACCACCTCCATCTAACCCCCCCTCTTCTGCCTCTGATAAAGCAAGTCCTCCTCCTGAGCCCCCCAGGGAGAATAGCACTCCTAGTGTCCCTGGTGATGATAGCAGCAGCAGCAGCAGCAGCAGCAGCAACAAAAGCATGCCCCCTACTCCCTCAGACAGTGCCCCCGGAGCAGCGGCAGCAGCCCCAGACCCCCCAGCAGTCCAGGAAGCCAACCCTGGTGCAGCTAACCCTAATGTGGCGGCAACACCTCCGCCTCCCCCTGCCTCAGAGGAAACAGCCCCTCCACCACCACCACCTCCACCGCTACTAACCCCCAACCAGAGCAGCCAACAGTATGACATGTAATGGTCAGTTAGTTACACACACATTGGTAGCTGTAGAAGTCCTCCCTGTGCCGCAGCTCTCCTGTATTCCTCTCTTAGCTGGAGCTGCAGCACTAACTGTGCATCAGGTGTTGAGACGTTGAACTTGAAGGGTGGCTTTATCATAACAGATGTTGTGATTAAGAAGTGCTCAGAGGTTGAGAGTCCCATAGTTTGGTCAATAGTCAACATGTCTTTGATACAAGAATGATGTGTGGTTTTCATCAGGCAGTCTCTTGTAGCTGGACCAAACAAGGATTAGGATTTCACTCAAATCTGCATATGTTTCCTTTTAAATTTACTTGGCAGGCCTTGTTCAATGATGTAAATGACTTAAGTGTCACCAGTCTACAAGCTGATCAAACCCAGGTTGTGCTCTAAGCATCGATTTAGTTATCCATTAATCATTGTCTCTGCGATGTATCATAGTGAAAATTTGTGAATTGCAGCTTCATCTTAAATGACCAACAGTTCAAGACCCAAAGATATTCATTTTACACAGAGAGTAGCACATTTTCACATTGGAGAGGCTGGGACAACAGAATACTTGGCATTTCAGTATTTTGACTTGGAAAATGATGGACATGATTCATCTCTTAAAACACTTGTAGTTTTTTTTTTTTTTTGTCGATTACCTTATCAGGAAATAGACTTGTACATGAAACTATACTTCTGTGTACCAGGCCACCCATCACCAGCTGCAACATTGCTGTTTATACACACTTGTCTCAGACAGAAGAAGAAAATGATTTCAGGAGCTGCTGGTTGGGTGAAGGCCTGCTGATGGCTGTTTTTCATCTCCTTAATAGTTCAAATGCAAACCTCAAGAAACTCCCACTGTGTAGACTTTGTACTGTTGGATGGGGCTGAAATGTATAGTGCT
>JAPZDY010000009.1:19650083-19662136 GCA_029783645.1 Ctenochaetus hawaiiensis | reverse complement strand
GTGCTCAGTCTTGGTGTATAAACCTTTTAATCAGCCCTTTATATTATTCTTATATAAAACCACAGCTGCAAAATGAAGAGGTGTAGAGCATTGTCATTGGTATTTGGACTATGAGTTGTCGAAAGGCTCAGATGTGCTGGTAATAAAGAGCACTGTCACTCAAAAGGACCTAACCCTCCACCCATTTAACACCTCAGAATTTTGTAGATTCAGTTTGTGTGATTTGCAAAACTACTACTGTAACGTCTGTGTGTTTTTAGAGATCTAGTGAAACATTTTAGATGAACATAATCAGATTCAGCTCTCATATAAAACCTGCACTCTTGAATCAGGTGCCATTTTTAACAGGTTTCAGTTTGACTGGGGATGATCCATCTTGTGGGAAGCACAGATGATCATTTCCAGGTCTGATGAATTGATGAAGGCACACTCTTTGTGCACCCACATTCTGCATGCAATACTTAATACTTACCATAATCCTGCAAACATGTAAAAAAAAAAATCCTAAAGGTTTGGTCAAAGAGTTAAGGCTGAGGAAAACTGATATTTAATTTTTTAAAAAGTCAGGACAAAACACACAATGTGTGCGAGAAACAAATAAAAAAAATTGGAATGCTGGGCTTGTCTCCAAGGTGCTTTTAAAATCTGTGGATTATAACAATTATTTGCATTGATTATAAGAAGTTAACATAGGTGTTTGTTTCTCTTTATCCATCACATATTTATGTAGAAATAGGTGACATCTACTCAGTCAGTTCTTAACCTGAAAAACTTCTACACAAGTTGAGGCTGTTTTTTACAGACTGCGTTCCTAATTTAGACTGCATATTCCTATTGACACCACAAGCATTTAACTTCTGCAGATAATGCACACGCTACCCTCATCCAAACCTAACCTCAGTCACTTGTGCATTGAAAGGACTGTTTTCTTACTTGAATTGGACTGTTTTTAGTAATATGCCTCTGTTTTTTGCATCTTTCTTTTGTACTGTCTGAACTTAACTATCGAAATAAAATTGATTTCTCAGTCTTTTGACTTCTTGTTATGAATATGTTCTCTTCATTTGATCATTCAAATATAAAATTTCAGTTTAATGATATTATTTTAACAGGAGTCACCTCTCAAAAGGTACACTTTACTTAAAGAAATAAAAATGTGCAATATTAGTTCACCACAGCTGTTAAAGAGAGTAAATACACAAAATACTAATAAAACAATCAGAGAAATATAGCATGTAAAATAGATTGACTGCATTTGCATAGCGCTTTGCCAGTCTTTGAACTAATCCAAGTGTGTTGCAAACCAGTTAGCATCCATAAGAAGTGAATTGGGGTTTAATGTCATGCAGAAGCTTAGACGTGCAGATAGGGAGAGCTGGGTATTGCACCACTGACCATCTGTAGATGGTCAGCTGCCCCACGGTTTTTCCTACAGTTATATGAGTAAATTTGGCACCAAGTATGATGTGATAATAAATTAGAATAATCCAATTCATTTAAAACTACACTTATTCTAATTAAGTGTTGTTATGAATCTGATTACCTCATAGTGTCTTATTTAATCATCTGGTCCATTTGTTTAAGTGTTTTTGAGTGTACATGTGTAAAATCATTTTAAACAGTAGCAGAAGAACAAATTGGACTTCAAAATTACAGTTCTAATCCTGGCTGACATGTTCCCCATGAGCCTTTCACACTGTTGAGGGGTAATCTTGTCCCATTCTTCTTGAATCGCTGCTTTTAATTCTTCTAAATTCTTTGGTTATTTGGTTTTGAAACAAACCTTTTGATAATCCACCACAGATTAACAATGGGGCTCATGCCTGGGTTGGGGTGGCCACACTAAGACCTGGATACTGTGCTCCTGCAGCCAAGTTCTACTGTCCCTGGATTTGTGGCAAGGGGCATTATCTTGTTGAAACATCCAGTTTTGACCGCGATCGAACAGCGCACCTGCAGAAGGGAGCATCTGGGTTTCGAGAATGGCGCTACACTTGGCAGAGTTCAATGTGTCATCGCAGACAGTGAGAAGATCTACACCAGCAGCACTCATGCATCCCCAAACCATGATACTGCCTCCACCATGCTTGACAGTTGGTGCTGTACATGCTGGAGATAATACGTTGTCTGACCTTCTGCATACCCTCACATTAGCAAGAGGAAGATAAAGGTGAAAAATGGACTCATCTGACCACAGAATTGTCTTCCAATTCCTGGCTGTCCAGTTCTTGCGTGCTTGGGCCCAACGAGGCCGGGCTAACCTCTGTCTCTCATTGATCAGGGGCTTCTTGACAGCCTTGTAGGACCTTAAGCCATGATGTAAAAGTCGGCCACACACAGTGCGGGTTGAACACTGGGCACCAGTTTGGTTTGACCACTGCTGCTGAAGCTCCTGTGATGTCATTCGGTGGTTTTCCCTGCACATGCGGATCAGGATGCAGTCATTTCTTGCTGAAGACACCCTTGGACACCCAGATCTTGGTTTGTCTTCCAAGCTGTTGGTTTGTCTGTATTTCTGCAGAGTGTATCCAACTGCTGAAGGACTGCATCTGCACTTCCTGGCTATCTGGCGGCAGCTGTACCCTTCCTGGCTGAGAATCTGTATCTTCAGGCGCGTCTCCTGCGTTAGGTTCCTTGTTTTAGCCATTTTTGTCTCTGAAGAACTTTCAAATGTGCTGGTTATATATAGACACGAAGCACGGCAACAAAAATTGTGTCTTTTAATAAAAAGCACGAGCTTTATTAGTGGATCACTGGTACCAAAATGACCCAATACTCAGTTTCTTATGTATTTTTATTGAACCAATCAATTTTAAGTTTTTAATGGCTTTTTAGGATTTGTTTAGTATTTTGGCTGTGACTATACTAAAAGAAATTGCACTTGAAGACCTAAGAGTGATTCTTAATGCAATATTTCACAAATGCATGGGGTGTCCGAAAACTTTTTTCCACCACTGTATCTACCTATCGATCAATAGATAGATAAAAACAGAGAGAGACTACACAAAACATAAAATTTAAAAAAATAATTTTGGTACAATCATAAAAACCTGGTGTGTGTTGCTGTTGTAGTTGGTTTTACCTTGTTTAAGATCCAGCAGAGGTCATTCTAGACTGGTGACATTAAAGCACTGCTGTCACATGTCAGGACTTACTGGAACGCTGTAGATGAAAAAATAGAACCACTGTTAATATTATTAGAAGTTTCTAACAAGTGAAACTGTCTGCTGTGGGAAGGATCTGATGTGTCTACTGTGAGACACTAATGTCATTGTTACTCTGCATAATACATGAGTCAAGCATGCGTTTTATGCCCTCTATATGATGTGCAGAAAGTAGTGGAAATTGTTAACTCCAAACTGCACTCTGTGCTGAGAAAACAATTTTGTAAGACTCATGACATTTAATATGTCAGATTAAATATTCTTGTGATTAAAATATTTTCTTTTCTTTCAGAATTCAGAACAGAATTCAGCAAACATATAACAGCAATGTGTAAATCATTTACTTTTTCAATATACAGCCTCCTTTCAGCTCAATCGAACTAAGAGAAATTCAGCAGCAGAATAAGGGCCATCATAATGCGACACAATCGTCATTAACTTAAACTCAGAGTTTATGATGAGTCAGTCGACTTTTTCCTTGTACATCCATACCTTCAATTCCTGAGTTTTTTTATATTTGGGTTTTTTGGCTTTTTTCCATTGGCTTTTGTATGTCGTATTTTTAAATTTAATTTATTATATATTTCTCTGTTGAATGAACTTAACATTTTATGTTAGTGTTCTTTAAAAGCCCTATCGAGTCTTTTAAATCTTACCCGCAAAATTTTGATGTTACTTCATTAATGTTTTATACTGCATTTCCGTGTCTTATGCAGAACAAAAAACTGAACTATTTTCTTATATAATCTCCTTAAAAGCTATGAAGATCACGATTTGAAGTTGAGTAACTTTTTTTAATAGACAGAATATGTCATGTGTTTAATGAAGTCATCCTTCTTACGCTTGGTTCAAGTGTAGACTGACCCAGGAGGCTGTGGGTGACACCTGGCTGACGCCGTGTGTTGGCTACACGAATGAACGCGCATGTATCGGCGTCACCGGCGCCTCTGAGGATGGGAGGAGAAGCTCACCGGAGCGCATCAGCGCAGCAGACTCACAGATGGTTACTGTCGGTCACCATGAGCCACCGGCACCGCGCGCTCAGCTGCCTCTTCACCGCTCTCGTCCTGCTGATCCTTCACGGTCCGGGGCGCGTCGCGGAGCTCGCGGTGGCGGCGGAGTACTCCTCCAAAACCGACCTGGACTACGAGTTCGGGGACTACAGGGGAAAGTGGTGCATCGACGACCACGGTTTTGTTTACGCCATCGGAGAGATTTATTACCCGAGCCCGACTGCGTGTCCGTGCACGTGCACTGTTGACGGGCCAGTGTGCGTCCGACCCAAGTGTCCACGCATTCACCCGCGGTGCACGCGGATCAGGTATAAGGCATGCTGTCCGGTGTGCGAGGCTATGGCCAGAGTCTGTGTCTACGGGGGCAAAACGTACCGGCTCCTAGAGGAGTTCAGGGTGAGAAAGATCCAAACTTCTACACCCACCCCCCATCCCACCATTTCCATTACTGTGTTCACGCAGCTCACGCGATGGAGTTTATGAGGCAGCAGCAATGTCCCTACCTTATATCAGATTTATGTACATCAGATATCTTTAACCTATAATGAAGAATGTAAGTACCGAGGGAGAAACGTATATAGTTGCTACGCAGTAAGCTTATGAGACCCACTTTCACCCGCTTTCGCCAGAATTTTCTATTTGTTAATTCATTTTACTTTTTTGTCTGCATAACATATCATTGACATGTAGACCTTTGTCTGGTACTTGATAGTAATGGTCACTTTATATTGATAGAAAGTTATATCAATAAAGTTTATCATTCAGTTCATAAAGTCTATTGGAAAATATGATAATTTCACTATAGTAAACCAAGGGCTTCCCCCTTTCCCCTCATGGCCTTGTGTATGTATTTATAGTTCCTGTCAGACAGTGCACACAGCTGACTACACATTCAGTGTTGGTAGGAAGCAATCTACCTGCAAACCAGGCATGCTGTGCAGTGCCTGGCTAAAGGTTTGGTTTGTGTCAGGTTGTGGCTTTATAATACTACAAACCTCCCCATGTGGCAGGCTCATAAGACAACAGTTTTGCAGTGATGGAGTCTCAGGTTAGTTTTCCTCTCTGTCTTGTTTTCCTCTTACATTATGTAAAGGTGACTACACTTATTTCTCAATAGAAAGCTTAAAGCTTCATGAGTATATATTGCCATCAAAACAAATGACAGCATGTTAATGTGAAGAGACGTTTGTTGTGACAAGCCATCAGAATAACTACCCTCTCAGCTCCAAACAGCACACAAAGTGGGTAGCTAACTTCAAGTCAGATTTTTTTCTAAGTTGGCGGAAACAAAAAATAGCTAAATGGAGAGTGATGTGATGACCTCAGTGAAGAGTAGAGATGACCACAGATAATTACAAAATGTCAGCTTTGGGTCACTCTCACTACATTTCAAGTAGTAGAAGGGAAATGTTTTAAGTTAGAAAAAAAGGCTCGGACAAACCAACTGTACTTTTGTCAAAACAGCACATTACATCTAGAAGCCCCTCCTTTTTTGCTGAAACTAGGCATAAACTAGCATCTTTAATATGCTGCAGTTACTGACATGTTGTATGTAGAATCTTTCTGACAGTGGCATAATGAGCAGCTAGCTAAATCTGAATGACAGAGTTTGGTAGTGAGTTTCAAGTCAGTTCTATTAATAATAAAAAGTGGCAATCTTGTGCTGTTGCATCATTATGTCAACAAACAGCTTCCATGCTGATATGCAGCCATGTGCTCAGTGGGGATTGAGCAGTGGGAGGACAGACACTGACTATGTTTTATGTAACCAATGGTGTATTAGACACAGTGCACTCAACCAGTCCAAAAACACCGGAAACAGGTCTGTTGTTTAAGTGTGTGTTTGTTTGACATATTATGCTTCCACATGTGTATGTGGTGTGAAGGTTTGGCCACACCCTCTGTGACATACCAGGGAGACTCAATCTACCAATTATTTCTGCCATGATCTTATTTGTTTTTCTGTTTTTACAAAAACAGCTAATTAAATAGACAACAATTATTGTTAAGAGCTTGAAGTCAGTTAAATTGTGTATTCTAGCTGTCTAGGTGTGAGCGATGTCGCTGTGAGGCCAACAGAGAGGTGTACTGCAGCATTTCAGACTGCCCTGCCCCTCACTGTGTCAACCCTACCTACGAACCCAACCACTGCTGCCCCATCTGTAAGACTGGTAAGACTCAGTCGTGTGTTGTTTTTTCTTTGTCATATTGCTTTGGTCCACAGAAAATAATTTTGTAAAAATGTATTAGATTGCCCTGTGATCTTTACTCTTCCACTAGCCACAGTTTAAAACCACACAGAGGCAATATAATTTCTGATAAAAGTAACCAATACTCCCAGGAGGATGAGCCCTTTTTCTTCTGAACACCTAATAAGATTTCTGATATCAACCTTGACATGACATACCAGATTGTCATAAAAATAGCGATTCCATTCATGCCAACAAAAGGGTAAACTACTTTGATTTACAGAACTATTAAATAAAATCAGTGGGTCATACCGTTGGCTATGTTGATCCTTGAGGATCCTTGAGAAAATGCAGAGTCTAGGATGGATCATCTCTAGAACTCAACTGAGAGAAGCAATGGGTGGAGAAGCAAAACAGATAGGCATACACACCTCCCAGGCATGTAGGCCAATTAAAAATCCAACACTGATAGATCTAGAGGCGACTCTCACCCAAGTAGAGGCCGAAAAAAAATCCATGCAAGCCGATGCTGTAGATGCATAAAATCTTTGTCAATAATTTAAGATCCTTCATAACATAGTAGACAAACTTGAGCTTTCTTGAAATCACCCTCACCTTTCTAACTAAAACCTTGGCTCACTTGAGTATCCCAAATGAGACTGCCTTGTGTAGCACTGGCCATGAAGGAAGCCCTAGAAGGGGATTACCCACGAAATCCCTGTGGGCATGATGGCATACTATCATGGCTGCTGAAGAACCACAATGAAGACCTGACCCTTGTTTACCAGGGAGGCATGGTCTTACCATACCTCTTCTTCCTTCACCTCCACTCGAAAGACTATCTTCAGCGACACGTTAGATATTGGGTATGATGATGATATAGAGCTGTCTTAGGCCAATTCCTTAAACAACAATCATAGTGATGTTAAGGTCCTATGATGTCAGAGGGATCGTAGGAGTTTGGTCACCAAGTCTACATGTGTTCTGCGGACTTGGAAGTAGCCTAGGACCCTGCCCCAGGGAGTTCTGTGCTGAATACTGTGGGATTATGGGGTACAGGGACCCCGACAAGGTTGTCCCTTATCTCCGATCCTGTTTGAGACATGGACAGGATCTCAAGGCAGTGTGTCTAGTTTGTCCCTGCTTTTTGCACATAATGGGGCTCTGTTGGCATCATTGGTCTGTGACCTTCAGCATGTACTGAGGCACTTTGCAGCCAAGAGAGAATCGACTGGGATTTGCCAAATGGCAAATAAATGGTTTACATTTAGCATTAACTTAATATAAGCCAATCATCCAGGTCGAAAATTTAGACACCTTTTTTCTCCAATCTTTACTACTTCAGTTAGCCAACTGCTCTCTACATCATTAAGTGGACATATGTTAACAACTTTGGTGAATAAATAGGGGCTCTAACTTCAGGTCGTATTTCACCTTCCATACACATTATATGACCAAGTTAAAATGTCATTGTCACAATGTTTCACTTGGCAACAGTTAAAACAATATAGACAAATCATCCAGTTCCCTCTGTGTGGCTACAGACAGCTAGCCGGAGCACATCCACATGTGCTGTCATATCCTGTATAATCCACACTCTCCTTAAACCACACACACACGCACACACAAGCTTATACCCCCTGCATGTTTTACACACATACACAGATCATTTCAAGGCTTTCATTGTGTGTGTGTTCGTTCATCCTGCAGCTCTTAAAAACAGCACTGGTTACGTCACCTTACACACCCTGCAGCTTAGAGAGCCATGTTGAAGCCCTGTTATATCATACAGTATATGCTTACACTGCCACTGGCATTTAAGTCCCTTTCTAATATTGGTGGGATTTGTGTGTATGTGTGACACAGGAATAGCAAAGGGATTAGAATAACCCTTGTGTGCTATTTTTTTTTGCAATAATGAATGGTAAAAGGTAAACCTTTGGAGCCAAACAATCAGTTATTTAATTGATTAATTGATCATGACTACCTAGAAAAAGAAAGAAAACCACATGAACATGCTGTCTGCTGTCCAGTTACCTTGCTGCTTTATGACAGTTGTAGTTGAGTTGTGGTCTCTATTTTTGCAGCTCCTCTGCTGGACAGACAGTAGGACAGATGGTTTGTTTTGTTGCGTCAGTGTTTTTTCCCCCCTTTTCTTCCTGTTGCTGCCAAATTTCCTCCTGTCAGCTGTGTTTTATTGAACATGGTTGTATCTGGCATCAAATGAACTGCACTTCCTGTCCTCCTGGTAACTGGCGTTCGTAATTGTTTTACAGGCAGGTGCCAAATAAAGTAACCTCCATCTGTGAACAAGGAATGCAAATCATATCAAAGGCTGACTGCTGAAATGTTTTCTTGCATGGTGTTCAGTGTGTCCAGCCCAAACCACAAATTACTGCTTTACTGAAAATATCATATTATATGTTATACACAGCACATGTTGAAGAGAAGAAGAAATAGCACTTGCAAGATAGCTTTTCTATGGGAAAAGTAGTTTATTTTGACCTTGCATAAAAATCAGTAACTGCAGCTTTTGCTATCAAGCTGTTTTCATATCACCAACCTCTACTAATATTAACACACATGAATGAGGCTTTTTTATACGAAACTTAAACCACATATAAACTGATTTTGTGCTGCATCAGAAAAACAGTTGTTGAGGAGGGAGAGAAACTTTTGCCTCCATAACTTGCAGTCTACAGACAAATTTTAAAGTATAGATATTTTGAGATACTGTAGAAATGCTGGAAACACAGCACTGACATATTATCACTCAAAAGTTTAAGATAACTGACATGTTAACCAACACTTTCCTATTTATCCAGTTACAGAGCATCATTAGCATTTATTAAGAGTGTTTTTTTTAAACCACCCGATGAATATTCACTCTCCGTTAGCCCTGTTATTGGTCTTTAGCATCTTCTGCCTCTTAAGCTAGTTAAATCTGCACTGCACTCACCTGATAAGTCAACAACTTTGACTGCAAATCTGGGACGTGTACAGCTGGTTTTCAGAGCTTAGGTTTGAAACAGCTGTCTGCTGCATTAAACTGACACTGACAAGAGATATTTGGAAATAACCAGGCTAGTTCCCCTTCTATTATTCTCGATCTTTATGCTAAGCTAAGCTGCAGTTAGCTTAACGCTTAATAAACAGACAAGATAGCGATTACAATCTGTTACCTGACAGCAAGAAAGCAAGCACACTTATTTTTTAAAATACTAAACTTCTCTGTTAAGAAAAGTTAGCAAGACACTCCTAGAAAGCTCTTAAAAATTATTCAGGAAACAATATTTTATTGCATATTACCAAAAATGGGTTAAGCTTGTGTTTCTTCAACAAGCCCTCTATACTAGTCAATCAATCAATCAATTTATCAATCAATAAATAAAGTATGAATGATATGAACTTTTAATATCTCTCTTGCTGCTTTAGGACCTAACTGCTTTGCTGGTAACAGAATTATTCCAGCAGGGGAACGTGTGAACACTGATGAACAGACAGTATGTTACTGCGTCTACCGGGACGGGACATGGCACACCCATCCCCAGGCCACCTGCGAGCGGCGGCCCCAGCCCAGTCTGACACCCAGCGCCCACACCGAGCCCCCTGTTGATGAGGAGAGAAGGAGAAGAGGAGGGAGTCCATATATTCCCAGACTGGATGTGATACCATGAAGTGGAGTGTATATAGATGCAGAGTCACTCTGAGGGTGTTAATAAATTCTTATCTATATGTATCAGAAGAACTAAATCCAGCTTCGGTAAAGCATTATCCTGCCCTTTTATGTTTAACACAACAGTGACTATGACGATGTGCAGTTGATTGCTACATGATATCGTGCTCAAGGACTAGGGCAAAAAATAACATGGTAAATTTAGTCATTACATCCTCTTTTGCCTTGAAATAAATGTTAAATTATAACTATACATAATTGGCTAGTTAGCAAAACTGCTGATGATTGCGAATGGCATTAGAGAGGACACAGACTTTAATTAGTTTCTTACAATTGTGTTCTTGTATTTTTGTCTTTTGTAAAACAAGCTTACTTCCATCCAGACTTAAAAAGCTGGGAAGTGTTTTGTTCTTTTCAGTGTCAAATGCTCACTACATTCAGGTAATAAGCTATGACTACACAATCAACAATGTGTTTAGCTGTCTATTAAAAGTCTAAAACAAAAATGATAAAGAGGGAAAAGAGAAGCTACACACTGAGATGGCATTGAAAAAGCAATGCCTCGTGGGCGTGAGACTACCTTTATTTGGACAAATATATACTCACTGCTGCAAAATCTGCATTAATTTTTCACTTTCTGTCTTCCTGCAGATGGCAAATCTATAGTCTAAATACCTACCAATTAACCTGACACTCCTTAACCCCACAAAACATCCAATCATAATATGGATATGGATGGAGTAAGGGAACGTGAAGGTGTCTCAGATGAATGTTTTAGTGATATACTGTAAGTGACAGAAGGGAAACAAGTGTTGGGCACAGGTGGCTGCCTGGTTTCTCTCCACGGACCTGCTGCTCTCCGTCTGTAAGCAGAGCGAGGCCGGAGATGTCCAAGTAGACCAGACATACCCAGTGATGAGAATCGCTGTGTAAGCAGGATAAGGGATGATTCACACACTACCTGGACTTGCAGATGGTATATGTATATTATTATAAGTAGATGCTAATAAGCACTTTTTCAATCTCCATTTATTGTACACTTCAGTCGTGTTACTGTTTGTGTCCCTGTGAATTGTGATGTATTTAATCATGTGGCTTTTTTCTTGACCCCTGCTCCTACAGTGAGGTCACAAATTTAGTTTTTTGTGACATTTTTTTCAAGTTTTCCTCTTGTATACTCTTGTATAGATAAATTCTCTGAACTAGAAAAATGTCCTCTGTTCAAACATTATCTCTGCACTTTCTGTTCAATACTCATGTCTAGTGTACAAGAGTTTCTGTCAGTGACGTCTTTATTGTGAAAACATATTTATGTATTGCTGATAAACACATAGTGAGTCAGCTTAAGTCAGGTTTAAATGCTCTACAGGTCTGTATTTAATGATACTCAGGTTTAGAACCCTTTGCCAAATGGTTTGTCTTCCTGTAGACTGAAAGCTTTTCCTTTGAACTCTTCCTCTTAAATGTGTTTTGTCTTGTTCTGCATCAAATCTGTGAGAAGTTCTTGTTCTCATGTTAGTAATGCATATTAACATGTTTATCTGTAACATAAAGTTTGTGAAATAAAGCTTTTATAAAGGATCATACCATATCTCCAGTCATATTATGCCCCTGTATGCCCCCTACTGGTGGATCTGAGGAAATGCATCTACAGACCACTATAAGGTCCTATTGACATAAAGCATAGAGAACTTTTTCCAAGTTCTGTTTCAAAAGAGGGAAACTGAACCAATAGAGCAAGTTAATTTTTGTCTGGCTAGAAGTAGTGTCTATAATTGACAACAATTTTATACATAATAGAATGTCACTGCCACAGTCATGTGGACATTTATAATGCAAGACAGTAATCAGTAAATATTAGGTTTTAATGGCACTACATTCTTATGATGCATGATAAACTGATTTTTGTTTTCACTGCACATAAATTCAACCAGTCGTTCAAGTTGTTGAGCTGACCAACCATTCTGAATACTCCATCAACAAAACCTATGTGAGGTGCAGCTGTTAAAGA
>JAPZDY010000009.1:19618078-19628412 GCA_029783645.1 Ctenochaetus hawaiiensis | reverse complement strand
CCCACTTTAGTCATTTCCAAACATTGAAGCATCCGCCTTGTCAATGTGCAAACCAAATTAAGTATTTACCCCTGCCCCCCAGAGGCAGATAATCTCAAGACTGCATAGGGAAGTTCTGACCTTGCAACAAAACACATGCACAGTACGATCACACACATGGTTAAAAATGAAAAGTTTTTACACATATTGGCACATCAAATTTCTTGGATAACCTTAGATCAGCAGAGTTTGTAGATAATCCTGACTCACTTATGGATCAATAGCTTCCACCAAGTTCTTAGAGGTTTTTCAGATGATTGAAGAAAAATCTCAAATTTTACATTTTTAGGGGAAGAAGACCATAAAAATACAGAGGTGTTCCAGGATTAAAATGATGAAAGACTTTTAACTCTAGGACTTCTCCAAATGCAAAAACATAAAGTTGTTTATCACAGCGCTGCCTTGAGGTTAATGAGTGTCATTTTTGGTTTGAGTAGTGGGTGGAATTTTAAACCCACACAATTATAGTGATTTTTTCTATTCTGGTTTTTCCTGCAGTAACACTGCAAAAAAAAAGGAAAAAGAAGAAGAAAATAAGAGAAAGAAAGACAAAGTAATGATGGGAATAAAAACAAAAGAGGCGTGCAATGAGTAACACTGCTTGGACTCTGAGAGCCTGTGGAGAGTTTAAAGCAGAAACGCTTTACACTTCAACATTCACAAATACATTTTAAAGCACATCTATAAGCTAATTTTGAAAGGGTTGATATTGGATTGTTGTTGAGTTAAAGCTTTGGTAGTTCTTTTCACTTATTTCTTACTTGCTTAGTATTTAGAACAATGATACCATTCTTTTAATTATGCAATGACAGAATCCATTTTTTAGAAAAAAGGCATGAATTTTGCTCGAAATCCACATCCAAAATCACTGTTACAGTACTATTCAGATTATACCATGAGTTTTATTTCAGACGATCACAAAAGAAGTAGTTGGAGGTAAAGTGTGTGCATTCCTCTGCTCAGCTTCATGTGATAACACTGATCTCCACCCTCATTACAGCTACATTTATTTATTACACTTACATTGTGAAAAAAAAACAAAGCAAAGGGACCAGCTCTGTTCCTTTCTTGAGATACACCATCACAGCAAACTGAAAAACAATCAAAAAAGCTAATGACCAGCGTTGTGTTGCTTTTGATCCGTGTTGTCAATCCATAAGCGAGTACCGCAGGTCAGCCATTTTGCAACTTTGAAGTGTGGAGCAGAGGACTTCATGGGTCCATTCAGTGGACTGAGAGCAGACCAAGAACTAAGGCTGTGTCGGATTGCGATCATATTCAGAGACTCATGTGTGTGTGCCAGGTGTGTGGACCTGTAAAGATCTAATGAACAACTGTTGCTACTTCAGATCTATTAGTTAAAGGTACCCTGTGGAGTTCTGACCACTATGGGCCTTGAAGTGTTTTGTTCTTTTATAAGTGTGCCCCCTTTTTCATTTATCCTGTGCACTGACTTGAGAATGTCCATGTACAAGCAACAGATACACACTCCTGCCAATAGTTTCTAATATTCCACTGATGTACAGGAAGGGGTAAGGCATTAAGAAAACAAACAAAACTGCCAACATTTCAATGCAAAATGTTTTATGTGAAAGAAAATGTACTTTTGTTAGACCTCAAGGATACACACACACTGGGCCTATTTTGGTGAGTCACACTACAAAAAAACTGCACATGGAACCTTTGATATTTAAGAGAAACTGATTAAAATTGTATGAATAATTTGAGCACAATTTGAAGGTGATTCATGACTTTAATAATAACATGGTCAACAATATGATTTCCTTTCCACAATAGTAGTTTTACTCATCAACTTAAACTCAAGTGGCTGAAATCTTATTTTGAAATGAGACCTTTAAATTCTACTGGCTAACATTAACATCGATTGCACATTATTTTGCTGTAGTTAAATCTGACTCAGTATTTCATGTCCAGCTGACCCTTTGCTAAGACCCAACCTCCTTAGCTAGTGTTGCTAATAGTGTTAGCTTCTTGCACAGTTCAAAAGTTAGCTGGGCAGGCTAACATCACAGCTCACCCAACAGCAAATAGTCACATAGTTAATCCATTCTAATCATTTTGGCTTTGTCAAGGTAATAAAGAAAGACAACCCCCAAAACTTTGCTACACTGAGCATCTCAACAGCTCCATGTGTACCACTTCAACATGTGGACCAATTCAAAGCTTGACAGGCCTGCTTTGTTTACGGTTGATATGATTGGACAACTGCAACTTTTAAAAAAAGCCCATGTGGGTAATTTGCCCTTTCAACATGTTTTGAGTGAAACTGCGCCACAAATGTAATTCCAAGCTCTGTGCCATTTCATGTCGTAAAATAAGAGTACTGTATTGCATTTTAGCCATCAGGAACCAATTCTATGGTCAGTCAGGTAATTTGTGTTATGTTTTTGACCAGTGTTGTTATGTAGCCATAATAAAAAAAGGGGGCCATGATTGATCTTGTAGTCAGCCTACATCAAAGTGAACAAAGCTGTTATCAAACTATGTCACTGAATCTGCATGTGATGTATGTCTGACATCTGTCATTTTTTCTGTCCTCAGATGACACTTTATTTTGGAGTTTTGTCTGCCAATGTACCTTTACTGCAAACTAATTCCATCACCTCGGTGAAGTGAGATCACTGTCACTATACTGAAAGCAATTTGTGCTTATGTTAAATTTATCTACACATTGAGAGAAATGACAAAAACCTTGGTTTTAGCTCCACATCCTCCATTACTTAATGCTGTTTATAAGGTTCATATGAGGAGGTAGGTCAGCTCAATATATGTGAATTATTAACGCTAAAATACCCTCTCTCCCCATGGTCTTTTCAGTGAACAGAATTTTAAACCAAACTTCATTCTAAAAGCAGATATGCTTTATGTTAGGGTCATATTTTATTAAATTAAAAACTGTCACTCTGATTTGCTTCCACAGACACAATCTGTGCTCATGGCATAACTCAGTAACATCACTGAGACAGGTGAACACATACTGACTGATCGGGTCCCACAGGTAAACATTGTCTTCCTCTCTTTTACTGGCCTGACACCACAGATCTGTCCTTTACTGTTCTTCACTCTATGGGGAGGTAAAGAAAACTTAACCTTATTTTTTTTGGATATTTTATCTCATAAATGCAACACAGCAGTTTTTAGGCATAGTGGTACTTTCACAGTTCTTGTTTTTAGCCAAGAGGGTGCAGTCATTTTAAGAACAGGCATGTGATGTTTTCCTGCTCTTATCTTTTCGGTCATGATTGGCTTTGAAGAACTAGGCCTTTCTCCATGAACAAGCTTTATTGGACATTTTTGTGAGTCTGTAGCTGCAGAGGGAAAGCCTGCCTTTTATGTTGCTGTAAAAAACAGGGACCTGATGTGAACTTAATCCTGTCACCACTTTTTTTTTTTAAATCCTAGAAGACAATTAAAGTATTATAAAATCATGCAAAAATGAGTGACCTACTCTTTTCCAATCTCCAGTGACTCCATCTGTTCAGGTCTTTAAAATTTTAGAGTTGCAGTCTCTCCCTGTTTTTCTCTCCTTCAGCTGTGTAACCTGAATTTCACATATTTCCCATTCTCTTTGAAAATTACCTTACGTAGTTTCTATTCGATATCAGAACCCGTAGATTTTTTTTTTTATTTCTCATCATACCACAGCTAACTGTTTTTCTTTTGCCAGGGGTTAAGACCATCAATGGAAATGTAATAATTCCTCCAGTCAGTGAATGATCATTTTCATAAATGCCTCCTGTAGGCAGGCTATGAATGTGGACGAGCGACAATCACAGCCAAGCAGAGAGTACTGTAGTCTTAAGATAATATCCATCCCTCTGAAAGCCAGCCAAAGAAAATGATTGATAGTCTTTACATCTGCAGTCTTTTTCAGTTCACACAATAAAAACACAATGCAGTCTAGACATCATAGTCCCTATAGTCTATTTCACACTATGGACTCAAAGTCTGGTCTGTGTCCTCACTGCGCTGTCCCACATTGGTTTTGTTCAGATCGTAGACGTGTAGGAGGCCAGCATGGAAGATTGTCTGGAGTTCATTCAGTTGAGCTTAGCTGATATCATTTTAGTTATGCTGTCCATTCAGTTCAGTTCATTTAGCAGGTTCAGATGGTCTCCGGTTTGCTCAGCTAAGCTCGGTTTGGCAGTGTGAAATAGTCTTGAATGAGTCCTGCCTCTTCTCTTGTGACGCTGCAGCTTGACATCTTTTTATGTTTTACTTCAGGAGCCACTGATTCACTGAGGAAGAGAAGAGAAGAGAAGAGAAAAGAAGAGAAGAGAAAAGAAGAGAAGAGAAGAGAAGAGAAGAGAAGAGAAAAGAAGAGAAGAGAAGAGAAGAGAAGAGAAGAGAACAGAAGAGAAGAGAAGAGAAGAGAAGAGAAGAGGAATGGGGATAATTAGTACAGTAAGAATAAGCAGTATGGAATAACACAGAACAAAGGGATGCCTCAGGTTTCAGAGGTTGTAAAGAGGAGGATAGAGCGGAAAAGAGAATGTGTGCATGAAACAGGATAATGAGACAAAGTATAGGAGAAAAGGGACTAAAACTGTGCCTCATTTCCATGTTTTGTATACCAACTGTTACTGCTACTTTTCATTTACAATAGGAAAGTGTCAAAATGATGTGTACCTCAACAGTGCACACACTAAATATGATCCATTTTTTTGATGGATTCCCATATTCCTGCTGGCAATGACTTTTTCAAGTCGCAGTTGGGTGGTTGTTTAGATTGTATCATTTTCTGCTGGGATAAAATACTGATTTTTTAGCAACTGCTGAGATTGGATACTACAAGATTGGTGTGTTGTGGAGTTTGGCTGACAGATTTGGTCGGATTGTGTTAGCAGCAGCCTTTCAAAGTTGCTGTTAAACGTATGTGGGTCAGGTGAAGTCAGTTTTATTTATGCAGGTCTGTATCATACATCACCAATTGGCCCTAAGGGGTTTTATGATATGTTGAGTTCACCATCTTAACTTTAATTTTCTTTTGTGATTATTAACATCATCTTAACTACAACTGCACTTTGGATCTCTGGAGGCCAAAATCCAATGTAGTGGCTGTAAGAAATGTATTTAATTAGTTTTTGGACAACAGTGGAGCTCTATAGCACTGAGGAATAGAATATAACGGGCTGTGGTCACTATGAAATATTTCTCACCAGGATAAATTGTTTTTAGTCCAAACATTTGTCTAAGCTGTTTATGAGTTGCAAAACTTTTGAGACTGTTTCTCTTACAGGAGAACTGAGCACAGCACAGTAACATGTAAGTAGCAGGGGAAACTTTCCTGAATAAGTACTTTAGAGCATCGTCAGTATCTGAGTTATGTGCATTTGTGTAATCACTGGTATGTGTTCATTGGCTGTTGGACTTGCAAGTAAAGTAAGACTACCCAGCAGCAAAATATGTCTGATCATGATTGAATGCTTTGAGAAAAATTTGGAAAACAAAAGACCTTAATGATGCAGTTGAGTTTTGTTTGTAGTTAGCATGCACATTTTTTGTGAAAATTTTGTTGTAACCTCCTCAGATTTGTATTTGCGGCTGTGGTGTTGTACTCAGAAACTATGGGTGTGCCAAGTTACACAAAATATTAAATTTTCACAAAACTCCATTGATAAAAAACACAAAAAAATTTCACTGAGGTCAGACCTTGCAACTAACTATGTAAGAAACAGAAAACACAAGATACAATCACCGGACTGTAGTGAAGAAATCAATGAGTGTGAGTAAGATAACAATAAATAGGAAGAGATAAGCAGAGAAATTCAGAGTGATTAAAGCTGTGAAGGAGAGAGATTTATTGAAACTAACTCCGGCCAAAAGAGAAATCCATGCTTTTATATCCCACCAGGGACCCTCTCACTGCCAGGGAGTGCTCTCTGCTGATGGTCTCTCCCTCTCTCCTCCACCGTGAGGAGTCTGACCCATCAGAACCTGTGTGCTACCAAACTTTGGCTACGCTCATGTTTCATTTCATTTCAATGTTATCGCAGCTCTCTGACCCTCTGTTTCACCATCTGCTGTTATCACTTTCAATAATGTTTGCTTGCTTTGCTTATAAGCAAAAGGATAAAATACAAATACAGCTCAGGGCTGCTTATTTAAGTATCAGCAGTTTTCACAGTGCAGATTAACTCTGGGCAAAATGTACAACAACTGAGTGCGTGGGTCTTTATAATGTGACCCTTATGTCCAAGAAAACATGTGCAACACTGTTCAGTTCAGTTATGAGCAAATTGCTAAATGGGATTACCCCTACAACGCTATATGTCCTATTGCTTTGCTTTTCTGCTGAGTAATTCAAGTCAGAGGCTGACATCAGAGAGAAGAGTCAAATTGCATATTATAACCATATTCTCCCTCCAAGAGATGAAGGCAGCTGATTAAAGTAAGGCAATTATTGAAAGCTAATATGTCTGAGTCTAGCAAACCTGACATAAATTTTTGACAGCAACTTTTTTTCTTTACTCTTTATATTTCTAAACATATGTAGTGACATTATTAAAATGATGATTCTTACGAGCTGAATAAAGTCCACTAGTTGTCAAGAGCAGCTGTAGTGTAGTAAAGGGTCATTCATTGCTGTGGGTCCAGCTGATTATTTTGCATGTTTTTCATCGTCTCATTGTTGTATTATTGTATTGTATTGTTGTATTTGTAAACTGATTTTAAAAAAAGAAAACTCTCTCAACATATATTTTTCCCAGCTGTTCTCTGACATATGTTTCTTTGCTTTTAGTCACATCTTACACTCTTCATCGGAGAATCATAGCAGATTATGTAAATTTTCTTTTTGTTAAGCTAATGTTTTTAACATTGCACTCCTATTACATTATCAGACTCCCAATGGACAGCAAAAAAAGGGAAAAAGGTTTGATGTAGCAGAATCAGAGATATTGTCCTTTTTATAACTGTAGCTTTGACAGACAGCAGCAATGATTCCTCCTCAAATAATCCGATAAAACTGCAACTTTGCAGCTGATACATTATTTAATTTATTTTATTTGTAAGATGTTATTATTATTATTAGTGGAGGGTGAACATCTTGGCAAAGATGTAGCAGGACATGAGGATGATGACATGTTATAATGATACCGCTGCTCTGGAATGCAAGAAATTTTAACAATGGACTTGTTGCTGACAAATGATGGACTGTATGAATAAAATTTCATGACTTCTTGAGGAACACGTTTTTTAATTAACATTTAACTGTAACCACAGTCTTTCCACAACCTCAACAAAAGTGAATCCCACACATCAAGCCCTCATTTTGTAATAATTTCATTTTCTAATTCATTTTGAAGACACACCGACTTGTAATAGGGTGAAAGGTGTCTCTGTTTCAGTCACTCTGCACTCAGATTCCTGGTCACTGCACCATGTAACTCCGAGAAGCAGACACTAAATTATATCTCACAAACTGAAACTGACACAGTTCTTTCCAGTTTTGCCCCTAATATTCTATGACTGCTCTGTGATTTACAGAATTTTGTGAAGTAACCTGTTAACTGCTGCCACTAGTTGTTAGTTAGCTTTGTTAGACATGTGGCTGAGGATCAGGCCATATCACAGGAGCTTTGGACCTCCATGTGGTGCTAATGGGTTATTGGAACACAGCATCAAAGCCAGCGAGCCTGCCAATGCAGACAGGCTCCGCAGCATCAATGTGACTGAAGCGAACATACAGGGGAGGATGTTAATGCAGGAGAGAAAAAGAAAGAGTGACTAAGCAAGATGCTGTGACAGAAGTAATGTCACATTGACTTTAGCAGGAGCATTGCAACATAGGAAGCAAAAACACAGAGGAGGATGTTGATGAAAAAGAGAAAAAAGTGTGACAGAGCGAGTAAGTGTCAGACTGGCTTCCAGTCACTATGCAAATAAAGTGCTGCAAGACAGACGCAGAGGTGAAATAGCTGTTGGACTAGTCAGTAATATTAACGGGCTTGCTAAGCTACGTGTCTTATGTTGTTGCACTTGCTCAGTATTTGACTGTTAGCAAAGTTGTTGACTTGCTTGTTTTTGATCATGAGTCAGTCTATTTCAAGCCACTGTCCTCCCCATTTCTACAGCTCAGTTCATGCACACAATGTTTTTTTCAATCCCATAAATTAAGGGACGAAGGACTGTCATACTGACAGTAACAAAACGAATCGAGATTTGTGTCCATGTAAATGAACCCTGTGAATGCTGCTGAATGTCCTGCAGAACTGTGTTTATTCTCTGCTCTTCCCTCTGCTCGTCTTTCCTGTCATAAATTCAAACACTGTTGGCTCAGAGTGGTTTCAGACACATCTCTGACACAATGTTCTCTCTGCTCTTTCACCGTGAACACAGAAACTCCTGTTGGGCTTCTGTATTGTAACAAATCATTATCAAAGGAAAGAAGAGGCCGCGGACTCCATTTGATGTTGTGGAGAGCACATGGGGCTCGACCGGATCGATAACAAAGATATTTGTAGACCACAGAGCACTGAAAGGACTCCCACACTCTCTGCATAACACTTCCACATCTGTGTGTATGTGTCTGTGTGTGGTATGTACCAGCTTTCTCTTTAACGCCAATCAGCTCACCTACGCACTCCAGTTTTAAATCTGCACAAACAGACAATACACTCCCACACATTTAAAAAAAAAAAAATTCCTGTGTGTCTCACCCTTCTTTTGGTCTCGGGAGGATTCTCCCTTTCTGTTCCATTCTCTATTCACATTGTCAGGACTGTGCTGACATGGAGCCATGCTCAGTCAACCCTCCTCTGTGCTGCAGGCAGCTTTAATCATCAGCTCCATCTCTATACTTGCGAGGACTGACTTCTCTCAGTCACTCACAGCTCAGCTGGTCTAAACCTATTTCAGATTCAGACCTTTAAAGATTAGATGTTCACATCTCTCCCCGCTGCTGCTCAGAGTCTAAACACTGTCATGTATTTTTACAAAGACAGAAACCATTGCTGTAACCCATGTACACCCGAGTAAATGGGGATTTAAAACACTGCAGAAACAAGTTGCTGCCTTAATGTCAAAATATGTCATAATGTTACTTTATCTTGTTCTTCATTCTTACAACACAAGGCCTTTTTCTCCTGAAATTCTTTTTACAGAACTACAGATTGTTTTTCTAGGGATTTGTATGTGGATGTATTGGTATTTTTTACAGTGGTTTATTTTTCAATTCAGTATTTTGAAATGGAGTCTTTGAACTTTAAATCAAAGACGAGGATCCTTTTTCTGATGCAACACCATTAACTTGACTTTCTTTCTTTTTTTCATTTTTTGAGGCTGTAGCTGACAGATGTCTGTCTTGGTTTGTCTGAACTTGGGTTAACAAGGGCTGCGTGGTGCTTCTGAAAATAATTTACTTCACTGTTTTCATGTTTTATTGTTTTACAGCACTGAATAAGAGAAGGTTTAATGAAGCTTTTTGACAGTGATCAACAAAGTAGTGCTATTAGTTGTTTTAAGAAGTCACATAATGAGTTAAAAGTATGATTTGCAACATTTTCACACTGAAATGCCTAACAGCTTTTTCTGTTAAATAATTTGTTGAGTTGTGTTCTTACATTATCCCGAATGTTTCCAACAATGTTCACACTCAAAGAAATCTGTCATTTTAATTAAGCCAAAGGTGAGTTTTCATTTTGTCACCCTTTTTTAGATCTGTTCTTACTTTGATATGAGAGGGTCATGTTGTGCATTTTAAAATTTTGAATTAGGAAATTGAAATACTCATAAAATTGATAAATAAAAATGTATTTCACCAGTGATGTCATAAAAAAAGAAAACACAAAAAGTATGAAGTATTCTGTCAAACAGGGGTGAATAGTTTATAGGCAGCCTGAACACTGGGTCAGTTGTCCCGGGCCCGAGGGAGGATCCGAAAGAGACATCATGGAGATCACCTCTTGGTCATGAGCCAAACACACAGCTGGCCTGGGTAACACACAGCTGGCCTGGGTACTGTATTCACTACTGAGGACACAGAGTTGATTTTCTCTGTCATGTCACAGAAAATTATGGGTTTTAGCAAGTTAAGGTGAGCTGAAATTGTACAATCACACACAAATGATGCAAGTTTTGTTGTGTTCTGGGTTTTGTTTGATTGTTTTTTGTAGTGTGTGTGTTTGTGTCTTCTCCCCTTCCACGCTCTGTGTGTTTTTTCCTTTTTTTTTACTGCAGCTCTGAGGCGATTTTCGTTTTTTTGTTTTTCTCTGAGCGTTTATCGCATTATATTTTCTTTGATACTTGTCCCACGTGACATTTTGAGTTGCACT
>JAPZDY010000009.1:19581790-19593174 GCA_029783645.1 Ctenochaetus hawaiiensis | reverse complement strand
CTAAATTCACATTATCAAGCACTGGCCTTACTTTTATATCTGCTTATTTCAAGCAATTAATATATATATATATATATATATATATATATGTGCTCTTATTGCCCTGTATGCTGGGTATTCATGGCCTCGAGCAGCTTCAAACTCTCTTTTCTTCTACTCTGTTCAACTGTGAAACTGCCTCAAGGGCTTTCATTGGAAAGTTTGTAGGTCAATAGAGTCTCTTGGTCTTTGGGTCATTTAGCCTTTCAGTCTTTTCTTAACCCACTCATTGAAAATCAGTCTGTTTATTTTTAACAACGGCAGATGTTTTGAATCTATGATCATTTAAGATGACAGATTTAGTTGCTAATAGCAACCAAATAGGAGTGTTAAATGATAACTAAGTCCAATTTAATGGATATTCTCACATCCAGGCTATCAGATTTAATTATATTGAAACCACATAATCATCCACTGGTGTATTTGACCTTGATGGAAATGTTTTGTTCAAGCAACTTTTTCTTATTGCTCCTCTATTTTCCTTTGAAATATATATGCCAAACTGGACTACATGTCTGTTAATCCCAACTTAATTTACAATTTTTTGTGTACAACAAAGTTAGAATTCGGAAAATAGACAATATATTAGCATAAAGTCCTTGGTTCTGCTTCAAAAAGAGGTTCTGCTAATCATTTTCTTTAAAGCTTCACTACAGTAAGTAGCTCCAGTGCCTCCTGAACTCTTTTAGAAAGTTTTAATTTGTCACGTCCTGTGGGCAGAACTGATTTCCTGCCAGAAATTTATTTGAGTAAAGAGACCCAACTATAGTGTACATCAGGCCATGTCTGCTTTAGTGAGTGAGAAAGAGCTGGTGCTGCTGAAGGGCTTGACTGGTTAAAAGTTAAAGGGGGAAAGAATCAAAGACTTTCTGCCTTTTAGTTCTGGTCCACTTCGTGTTCACATTGACTTTTTACAAACAAACCAGGAGCTGTAAACAAAGTAATAGAAGCTGACGGGTAACTCACTAAGTGGACAGTTTGGGTGATGTCATCCTGCATCATTAGTGCAGGATGGAACATGTAAGGAAATCAAGTTTTGTTGTCTGGCTGCAAGGTCACGCTGCACTTGTCATTAACTCTGCATTAACACTACAGACTTCAACTGGACCTTATTTGTCACACAAGTGATGGACAGGTAGGAAAAAAATGTTGTCTTATAATGTAATGTGCAGGAAATGACTATGTGCTTCCTAGTTTGAGTCATGTATCACTTTTTCATCTGTAATTGCTGTGGTAGATGTTAAGAGGAAAGCCTTTCTTCAAGATTTCTTTATATTGTATTATACTGGTAAAGTCCTTATACCCCGAGCCTCATGGGCTAGGTGATAATTACCTGACATTCTTACATAAATTTGCACATACATAACTTGACACATTATTGTCTTAAGGGAATACAATTAGCACATGGCTATAATGGTAGTTTATCCTAAGAATTCTCATATCAAATATAGCACAAATCCTTTGGTTGATATGCTTTGCTTTTACATCACAAATAAATCACAAACAGACCTGCTTTTAGCCTCTCATATTAAACCTTGCAACGTGGGATGATGTCATTTGAAGGCAAGGCCATTGCCAAAACCAATAGTGCATTAACAATGATAGCAATGAGTCATAACGGTGTATAAAAAGAAAAAAGAAACAAAACAAAACAAAGTATATGTACAATATACACAATCAGCAAGTAGGAGATACTTTATTAAAAAACTTGCTAATTATTGCTAATTATTTTTTAAATGTGAACAACTCATGATAATTATTGTTATTTTTATATTCTGAAGATGAAATAAGTCTACAAATGGACTTAATAGTTTTTTGTGATGAGGTTGTACTTAAATAATCAATGCTGGAAATGTGCCTAAAGTTAAACAAACAAAATCCCAGACCTGTAAATACACTGCAGATACGCAGCAGCTGACATTTGAACTAAACAGAGAAACATTATCCTTTTTCAGGGTGAATACATTTTAAAGTTACATATTAAAGGTAATTTTAAAGAAAGGCCAGTGAGAATGGTGTGCTTTAAAATTCATTAGGAGTCATTAATATCACAAAATAAGCACATTATGTTTAGAAAAGTAGTTTTACCATCAGGCACACAAAAGGAAGCCATTTGCTGTATACTGCCATTAGAAACTTAGTACAATTACCTGATAATTAACCTAATTAGCCGCCGTCAGTTATTAAAACAAACACAAATCAACATACTGTAAACCATTTATTATACCCACAATTAACTATAGTCAGTGAATGTTCGACAACTTTAATTTTCAGTGGGGACCTATAATTTTTGTGGTGGTGACAAAATGTTGGAGCACACACAGAAAATACAAAGGAAATATTGCACAAAACTTTTTTTTAGAAATATAATATATAAAACATTTCCTTATGTGTCTGCAAAAACACATTACTGCAGGGACACAAGATAAAAGGTGTCATAATCTTTGTGGGAGAAGACTATAGGAAAGACTCAACCTTTTAAAACTTTAGTTTTTACTCCGTAGAACAAGTGCTGGTTGCTGAATGAGACAGTGATTACTGTGTTGTGTAAAGATTAGGCTTAACTTTTAGACAAAAAGGTTTCAAATTTTACAATATTCACTCATAATTTTGGCTTGTTCTCTTGCGAACAGTTAGTGTTGTCAGTTCTATGGGTCGAACTTTTTATCTGCAGGTTGGATTGATCATTTGTGCATGAAATTAAGTTAATAATATGAATAGTATGAATATATCAAAAGCATGATTGAAATAATTTTATCAATACTACAGTCCTATATTTGTCTTCTGGGCTTGAACTATTAATCATTTAAAAAAATATTATGTTTTTGTGCTGTTTCTACCTGTGTATTTTTTTTTCACAACCTAAGGTCTTGCTGTATTCTACACTTAAAACGCTCAGAGTTGTTTAATGAGCTCTTTGTGAAACCAATGAAAATACAGAAAATGCAGAATAATTTCATGTTTCCAGCTCTTGGTTCGTTTGGAACAAGCCAGTGTGAACATGAATCACAGCAGACCTTAAAGACAACTATGTGTTATTTCTCTCCCCTTGGTCTGCAGAAATGAACCGAACTTCAAAGTGTGAAATAGACCTTAAATAGCTGGTTTCTTTCAGCTTTAATCAGTGAAAAATCCTTATTAAGAGTCTTGGAATCAGAGAGACAGACACATGTTTGATACCTGTGTTGCCATCAAACTCACTGATCCACTTCTTTTCTGCTGTGAATCTTTATGCTGATAAGTACTTAAGTGACTGAAGACGAGAATGTGATGTATGTGTGTGTGCATGGCAAAGACAGGGAGGCAGATAGGCTGTCAAAATGATTAATTCCCTGTTTGAATGACCCCACGCTCACCTCTTCCATCTACTCTCCTCTTTCGTCTCCTCTCGTGCTCTCACCTCTCTTCTATTCTTCGTCCCTTCCAACCTCCTGACTTGTTCTCTCTAGTCCTGTTCTCCTCACTCTGTTTCCCCTCCTCTGCACACCCTAATCACTACCTCCTTTCAGTCTGTTTTCTTTTTCGCATTGGATTTCACTCAGTCCTCTCCTGACATTCCTCTTGTCACTCAAGTCAGACCGGTCTTTAGCTGCCTCCTCTATTGTCCCCAATTTCAAAGTTTAAAGTGAAGGAGACTTCACACCAGCACCGATCAATTATAACCAGACTTCAGTCAAAACTTTGTGGATACTTCCTGTAGGCCTGAATAACAGTTGTAAAATGTTGCACCTGTATTTCACATTGCATATTCTGATTCTCTGTCCACTTAAATGGTTAGAGCGTTCAAGCATTCTGCAGTTTGCTGATTTAAAGACACTCCTTCTAGGTGACCTTACAGCAGGATACAGCACATTGAAGGTAACATTTGAAAAACAAAAGCTGGAAATATTAGCATGAGCTAAACGTGCAAGTGCACAAGCACATGTATCTACATTGTTTAACAAACAGGTTGCTTTAGCAAAGATGCTCCCATATCAGACTTTAGATCAACAAGAGCAGCTCTGTCCTGCTATTAGATGATTTGGAGAAGTTTATACTTCAGCTGCTGAAGCCAAACTTGCTTCAGTTTATTACATTTACAAACTAATCAGGTATTTCTAAACCTCAGAGCCTTTTCTCTTAAAAAAGACACCATATGCTAGTGGAAATGTTAACTTTTTACCTCTGACATGCAGCTTTTGGCTAGCCACATTTCTCATTTTAAAATGAATCTGCTTTTAAAATTACAATATTAGCTGTAAACTTTATTTAACCTTTTCATTGAGTTTTGTAGTTAGCATCATCTTCTTTCCTCCAGCTGTGAGACTGCCTTAACTTGTCCTCCACTTTATTTCATTACTTATCATTCACTATTCCATTTAATACATTTCTGTTTTTGTAAGTAGCTCATTTGGACTAAAACCTTCATTCTTATTATACAATCCTGTTATGATGATAAGTATAAATTAATATTAAAACCTGAAAACAGTTTTCAAAAAATGCTGTTGGTATGAACATCTTGGTAAAGTCTCTGGTTCAAGCACACAGATTTAGTGAAAGAAGCACTATGTGCACATGTGCTCTCTGACTGCAGGCGGCTTCCATACAAGTGTCAGTCAGGAACTCATAACACACATTCACACACTGAAGCCATCAGGAGCAATTTGGGATTCAGTGTCTTGCTCAAGGACACTTGCAGACTGGAGGAGTCTAAGAGCAAACTATTGACCTTCTGATAAGCAGATGACCTGCTCTACCTCCTGAGCTTCAGTCACCCAAACCTAAGGCAATTAAGACTACAGCTTTTTTTTAACATATGAGCAGTAGTCCAAGACTTCAAATTGGTTTGTTTTATATAACCTCACTACATTTGATCTAGAGATTGCTTTGAAACTTTTTTGTGAAGAGAACTGGAGGGCGAGCACATGATTTGGCACTCCCAAGCTCTTCAAGGCAATGTTCAAATGAGATCAAATGAATGATGCAAATGTAACACAGTTACTACTTACAAACACAGAGGAGTTTAATTTGTCTCATGGCCTTGAAGATCGAACTCAGCCTCATCTTTAACCGAACTCACTGGATATTATTTTTTAATGCGACATCAAAATGAAATGAAAACTAATAAAGAAGTCCAAATTGTCTCTGTGTTCATTAATGAAAGTTTGCCGTCACAAGTCAATTACAGTGTGACTGAGTGGGAGTGTGCATGTCTCTCTGTGTGAATGTGTGTGTTTGTGTGAGCGTCGTTGTATACTAGAGTCAGTCTGTGAGATAGGATATGACTAATGAAGTGTCACTTTCTCAGCAGACACACACACGCACGCACACATATATGCACTTGTACTGTCCAATCTATTAGTAAAATGTCAGCATGGTGCAGAGCATTCAAAGTATTTGTGAAGACGGTCATTTGTCATATTCGCAGGTCTTATCACACCTCTCTGTTGCATCTCTTGGCTGCAAATGTGAAGGTCACTCTGTCACTGCCGTGGATGTAAATGGAGCTGATGGCCTTTTCTGAGCAGCATGGTCACAAGTTGACATATAATAGACTGCAGGGTGATGTTGTTGATGATTGGCTATTAATGAGCATCCAGCCTCAAAACTATGTTTTCGGATAGTGACGGATAGCAGTCCACAAACAGAGTAAATATTGAAAGCATAATGAGCAGATGAGTATGTTGAAGTAAGTAAGATTGAGTAGCACTTCTGGGAGCTGCTCAGTGTGCCCTAACTTGATAAACACCACCCCATCTTTTGTTGCTGCCTTCTTCACCCAAAGAACAAGTCAAAGAAAAGGTGCAAGGGTCACCTGACATCAATTGTTGAACTTTATAGAGCTGCTTTTCAGATTCCAACATTTTTGCCTTTTAAAGTTCCTTTCTACATCTGTAATGGGAATGAGGCACACTGTGTTGGTCCACATCTGCTGTTTGGGATCAGTCTGTTACTTTCAGGTTAAGAGGGCTTCCACTTCAACAGTTTGAAGATAATGAGAAACTATTTTTGATACAGTAGTAGACTCATGCAACTGTTTCTGTTAATGGACACGTACTGCTATTTTAATTGTGTATGTAAATGCAAAGAATGGTTGGAAAGCTCAGATTCTTCTGATTTGATTGATGTACAACATTACAAAATACAATAAAAACAGCTGGGATAATCAATATTTCTGACAAAGTTTACGGACGAAGAAAGTGACAGTTTCAAATTACCAACAAAACCTCAAAGTATTCCACCCATCTGTAGCATTCTAACAAAAACAGTCCTTTCACTCTGGCAAATGTCCAGATGATGCAATGCAGTAAAGAGTTTAGTCTTAAACACATTATTACATTCATAAACAGCAACAATCTGCTGTTGTATCATTTTAAATTGTGTTGATCTTCCTTGTTTTCCACATATAACTCTTTTAGTAATTGTAGACATTCCCTTAAATTATATCCATGATTTCCTCCATTGTGTCCTGTCCTTCCATCCTCATTCTTCCTATTAAGCATGCATGGAAAGAGTCGCAGGAAAATTCATTGGAGTAGACAGGAGGTGAAGAAATATGATTTTAAAGAAATGACACATTTTTATCCTGTGTTGAGTCACTTGTAACAGCTGTACCAGCTTTTGATGCAGTTTGTGTTTGCACACATGTGCACTGAAATGAACATATGCCGCTGGAGCAGCAGTGTTTTCTCTCTGTAGACTGTTACCTGTTTTACTAACACCTGCACATGAATAACAAGCTGCATTTAGTATTTATACTGTGCTCTGTGTGCTGCTAAAAGGCACAGGAACCATTTCCACTGGCAGAATGCATTAACATTATTTATTCATTATTTCCATTTGTATTTATTGATATTCCAATGGTTAATTCATTATTGAATAAGCAAGAGCATGATTATGGTATCTTCTGAACACTGGAAATTATTTATTACTCTAAATGTTTCAAGGGAAATTGAATTTATGTAACAAATATCAAACCTGGAACTCAAGAATAAAAATCTCACATGTGACTTAATGGAAATAATGGTAGAAATCTGACACAGCCAACAGAGACAACAAAGAGGAAACAGCACTGATGTTTTATTTGTTAGATTCAGACATTAATCTAATATATGTTAAACTTGTTTAAATCAGATTAACATCTGCATTTAAATGCATGTTTCAAGAGATTTTCAATAGATGTGATACTACAGAAAAGTAAAAGGAGCAAAATAAATGAAAGTTGGTTTGTGATGTCCGCTGACTTAAGCCACACAAACAGAGACTATTGTAGTCTCCGCAGATTTCATTATGGACCATAATGAACTGAAGAAAACTCACTGTCAGAATAACTTCTATGATTTTAAAATAGCTCCATCCATGGCCTGTTCTTCCTATCTCTCCAGTTATGTGTAGCACTATAATGTTTCCCTTCCTCTGATGCTCCATCTTTAAGGTCTTGTTAAGTCCCCCTCTGTTCCATTAAATTTTCAGATCTGAGGGCCAGAAACATGTTGAGCTAGGCTAACAATATTCAGGGCTCATGTGTATGACTGGTTTTTGTCATTCTGATTTCTGTTTTTGCCTCACGGTTTTGATACCTCCTCTTGATCTCTGACTGACCACCTGTGTAGGAACCTCTGCAGTTAAATAGGATTCTTTGATTTACTGCTTGATTTTACTGCATTTGAGCCCAGTCTGACACTGTTAACATGAACTCAAAAGAGACACATGGAAGTTTATTGATTATAAATTATGATCATGAATGAATCAATTCAATGCATTTTGGAGTTAGTTTAACTAAATATGAGAGAAACAAATCAGCTTTATTTCTTTTAGAACAATATACGTCTGCAGGGATCTTTGAACGATTTAATCACTTGACTGTGTGGCGAGCAATTATTAAGTTAGCCAGCTAACTTAGTTAGGTGCTGTTGCTGCTGCTGCCAATCTGGTTAGTCTAGCTAGCCATGTACCAGGAGGTTGTCAGAAAATAATGAGACAAATGGACTTTGAAATAGAATTCTGTAAAGCTTCATTTAACTAACAAAACTTTGTAAATAAATAGCATGAGGCTGATGTCACAGATATAATCTATAATGCTAATAAGGATAAAGACGAAAGCACCCAGTGTCATTCTTTTTTCAGAGAGAACATTCTTGTCAGTCTTAAAAAAATGAAAATCCAGCTTTTACATGTAATTTTTATGAAGCAGAAACTTAAAGATAATGTGGATGATGAAGTGTGGAAGCCTGGATTTTGAAACTAACCCCGTAATTCCCCCATCACCATCTCCATGTCTGACTTTGCCTTGGCTCCTGAATCACTAACTCATCCCGTGTTCAGATCAACAGGCACGTGAACACATGCTCAGGCATGTTAAATTATGATATTTGCACTTTCTGAGAAGCTTAATTTAAAAGCTGTTTAGCTGAGCTTGTGCAGTACTTAATTCGTGTGCGTCTATGCAACCATCTGAATGTGTGAAAACAGTGAGGATTACTGTAAAGTTGTGTATAAATGCTGCCTGTGAATTTCAAGCAATAAAGAAATCTGTTGCTGACAGCGGGAGCCAAAGCAGCCAATCTGTTGTGCAACAGCTTCTGAGGAAACTCACTTACAAGAAGCCGGAGCATGAGAGAGGCTGGCCTGGATAACTGGATAACACAGAGGTGCACACTATACCACACACACACACACACACACACACACACACACACACAAAGTCAAAGGTGTTCAATTTTGTTTTGACTCTACAACCTACATGTACACCCACAAGCGATCCACAGTCGCACAAACACATGCGCCCAGCATTTTCCCTCGATCTTTGATATCATTTTCTCAGACACAAACAAAATCTCACTGTGCTCATGCTTTCCATCCCTCTCTCAGTCTCGCTCTCTCCTCAGCATAGTCCCAAACACACACATACACATGCACACACGTACACGCGCGTACACACACATGCACACACACGCATGCATGCGCACACACACACACACACACACACACACACACAGGACAGATGGTCATGCTATGTGCTCTCACTCAGCAGATGCACAAGAGCATTAATCATGAAAAAAGACTCAGAGGATTTAACTCTTACTACAGTTGTGCTGCTGCCTGTAAAGAGCCCTGATTAATTTCTCTTTTGAAGAACATCAGCAGTCAAACCCCTCTTAAATACTGCAGATGCACATGATACAATTAGCTATTTGATGATTTAAAACCAGGAAATCATGTGATGTATGAGATGAAAAAAGTGCAAATTCCTCAGAAATATCAAGAGTGGAAGATGAGAAAAGTAGATAACAAGGAAAATCTTGCTTGCTGCCGTAAAAAGTGATAGATGTATAGATAATGACAACATTGACGAACCCTGTGGTCCTTTGTAGCTCCGAAGCTTGACACTGGCAGACTTAGCTGCAGTATTCTTCCCATCAGGTATGAACACAGTCATTATTATGCACAAATGATAATGTGGAACTCTTTTGGATAAAAATGGCTTGTGATTTGATTAACTCTGTCCTGTAGCCTCATTAGATGGCACTCCCCCTCAGTCATTTCATTGTATTAGGTCATATGCCTGATGAAGTGCTGCAGTTCAGAAATCTTCTGCAAGAGAGAAGAAAGGAACACAATCTAAAAAGATCCTACAGAAAACTATGTGGGACTTAACTTTTCCTTTTATTACAGAGACTCTTTAGACATGGCGTTGGTGTGGCTTTCCCCAGGTTGAGATATCCTAACAACTGCTGGATGCATTGTTCTAGCAGGTGTGTTCAAAAAGTTCAGACACCACTCCTGTAGGGAATGAACAGGGTGCTGCACACTAATACCAATGTGAAAAGTGCGAGCATAGATTACAAAAAGTAGCTATCTACAGTTAAACACATTTTGAGTAACAGGCATTCTTTGACCACTAGCACATACTCATTTGCAATTTCCAGAACCCCTAGCATAAGCAGCACTTTGTTGGAGTCTGGAGACCAAACTGCAGTCCTCACAGTGGAGAGCCAGCAGAAGGCATGTTGGGTCAGGAGCATAACTGAGAGTATGATGTGGTTTTCTTTGACATTTGAGTAGTTGTGCCAACAGAATTCCTCCCTTGGGTTCAGACTGTTTACACTGAGTACTACTGCGATGTTCTGAAGGGTCTGAGGGAGAACCTTCAGCCAAAATGAACTGTGTTGGGTTGCACTGGGCGACTGGGATCTCTGACATGAAAAGTCCCCTTGAAAAAAAACATCAGCAACTGGCCAGTTTCTCGCCTGCAACAACATAGCTGTTGCTCGCAACTACCCCTACTTTAGCCTCCTGAGACTCTTTCTGTTCACCAAAATCAAGTTAAAGCGAAATAGTGCTTGATGTGCTTGCAGAAGGAACTTCTAGAGAGCATTCCGACATTGTAGGAGCCCTGGGAGCTGTATAATGCAGCAAAAGAAAATTAATTTAAAAATGATAGTGGTCAGATTTAAATCAGATGTGATTTTTGCCCTTTAAAAGTGCAATCTTAGAAACTTTTGATTGCACCATGTATTAGAATCATGTTCACTCTGGTTAAATGTGCACATTCAAGAAATTTGACTCCAGATTTTATAGCTTGTGTACTTACACAGTTCCAATAACAAATTTCAGATACATAGATAAGAATAAGCACACAGCTAGAAACAAGGACAACAAAGCAGAGCAAAGATACATAAACTTAAACATTTACCTGTGATGTACATGCCAATATGTGAAACAAAAATGTTACCCAGAGCATAAATTCTGCTAACTTGGCACATGGTTACACATGGCATTAACATGCATCCTGAGTTCAGTTGATGTCCTCTGCATAAGTAGACAACACAAAAAAAATGCTGTCAAACATATGTTTGATTCCCGGTATTACAAATTACATGATTGGGCTCTCTGGTCAAAAAGCAGATGTTTGTGAAATCAAAGTCTGATATCTTTTATTTTACCTTTAGCACTAGTTGCATTAACTCCAGGCTCCCTTCAGGCAAAGACTTAAACTTTCTAAAACAACTACAACCAATTCCTAATAATTTGTGCCTCTTTGCTTTAAATATATTTATTCTTTTTAAAACAGCTTGTCGGGTTGTGGTGGTGTTTTTGTAATGGCCATAGCCTTTAAACTGTGTGTAAAGTTCATTTTACCTTCCAACATTTAGCAGCTTTTTGAACCTACTGTTTTAACCAAAAAAACTATTTTGATAGGTGGCTTTAAAGAGGTGTCACAACAGTCTCAACAACATTACAGAGTCCTGTTTAATTTCCAATATTTGGATACCCCCATGTTCATGGGCAATTCCTACCAAAATGAGTTTTTGTGCCCCCCAAAATAAAAAAAAATACTTTATTAAATTACATGAAATATGTTG
>JAPZDY010000009.1:19569845-19580483 GCA_029783645.1 Ctenochaetus hawaiiensis | reverse complement strand
CGACCTACATTCCCCAGTGGTTTGGATTAGCAGAGCCTGAGCTTCTGCTGCCACTCATCTGATCTCCTACCATCCTCATCTGAACTGCAATGTGCCATGGCGACCAAGATTAGTAGTTGACACTGACTCGGTGAGTAACATGCAGCTCACCCCCTGGCACTTCTTAGCCCTCATCACTGTGAGCGAGTCTTAGAGGGAATTACAGGGATAGAGCCTTCTGAAGAGGTCATGAATGGGGCTAATGTTCCCTCATGCTTTCTGTATGACCTGTGGGACAGTGTTAGCCACTAGAAATAAAAATGATAGAAGTATCTTGTTAGTGTGTGACAAAAGAAAGGACCTTGTGGAACCAAATACTTGAGCTGTGAGTCAGATAAAATTTCTGCAGCCGTATAATGACAAAAGTTCACAGTAAATTATTGATATTGGCAAATCAAATGATACAGTCAGCAACAAACTACCATACAAACTGTTACGGTGCATATTATCTCGACAGAAATTGTGCAACACTTTTAGTCTTTCAGTTTAAAGGGACTTAGAGTTTGATTTTAGAACTTGCAGGACCAAATGTAACTGCTTCTTTAACCAGAGCCTCAGATAACAGGCTCTCTAAAAATGTAAGAGCTAAGTGGATGATTGGCCTGATTTATCATTTAAGAGATGAAGTGGATGCTTTTCAAGTGTAATCATCCCTCTATCTACCCTCGCTTACAATCTTTTATACACACATTTTGATGCATTGTGCAGCAAACATGTTCAACTCGTTAAAAATTCACATTAAAATTAATTTGAGCTAACTTGTATTGAAGAGTAATACTCTGCATGTGGAAACAGTGGTATTATGTCTTCTGTAGCTCTAGGGGAGCTTTGTAGGGAGCTAAATAACCCTGTTGTGTCTGGTGTTGCAAACAGGAGAAGTGTTTAAAAGATGTGGGTAATTAGTAGGCAGGAAAGGTTTATTGAAAGATGCTATCAAGTTGCTTTATGGACAGTGTGTGATCCAGGGTTGTGGAGCTTAACCTATATTAATGATTAAAAGTCAGGATTTCTTTGCCTCCACTTTTACTTTTTCCATTCCTTTTTCTTAACCTGTTTCCCCATCTTGTGGAAGTGTAATACCTGAGTCCTGGAGTATCCTCAAATTTATAATCATTTATATTAATAATGGAGTTATTACTTTTTACAATATTGCTGTACTGTATCATTTCTACTGTAATAAATGCTGTTTTTTTTGTTACCAGTATAATTGTCATTGTTCAAATTATTGTTAGCAGTATAATCACTGCATAATTTCAAACATAATCAGCACAATGCCTTTTTTGTGATACACCCATCACCCTCAATTAAACATTTAAAGACTGCATTTTTAGTTCTGACACACATACGAACATACATATATGCCAACATACTTAAATACATATACCGCTACACAACCATTATTTTCATGATCTATTTAGTTATTCTAATAACAGAAAAGATAGTTGTTAGATTGAAAACACATAAACAATTTAAAAATGACCAAACTATGATGATCATGGTGATCATGGAGAGGAAGTTTAGCCAGAGACTGCAAAGTAAGAGGCACACCACTCAATGCATTTTGATGTGACTCTAAGGGGGAAATCTGTAACACCAAAGATGGCGGTTATATGTTTATATCGTGCCCCTCTCTACTTGAAACCAATCATTCACTTTATAACAGGTGAACTGACAACCTTATACGCCAATCCTGTATGCATGTGCAGAGTAGAGCTTTGCAATGTTTCGGTTCAACTGACAGCCTGAAATATGAAGGGTTATCATCCTTATGTAGCGACAAACAGTACTGACTTGAAACAAAGCATTTAGGTTAGCAAAAGCATTCTCACATATGTTGATGATGGCACACAGTCTAACTCAACAGCTCTGCCTGGATTTAACCGTAAAGAAGTTTGTGTTGTTTGTGTTTGTGCTGCGCCTGGGTAGTGGAGGTATAGTTTATGGAAAAAAACGTGTTTTAAACATTATTTTGGGGCAAAGACACAAAACCATTTTAGGGTTTTAAATAAGATTTCACTGAGGAATCTATATATACAGTTTTTATATGTAGATGACCACTGAGAGTGCAGTTGTGGTCATCACCTCATCCATTTGGATACGGCCTGGTCTTGTTGACCCAAATAACTGCCCAGAGGTGTTACCAAGATGGCTGCTGAGTAGTGGGACTTATCTGTAGGGACTTTGGTTAAGCAGTGGAAATCTGGCATCAGACCGATCACCTTTTGAAAGGTCTGTGGTTCAGAAATGCAGTAACTCACACAATGCCTTCATCTTTTGTCATTTTCAACATTAAAATGTCCATTAATCATTACACCTCCAGGGCAAGGCCTGTTGTCCCGCCCCCTTCTGCTGTCCTTGATCCTACTCTATGGTGTCCCTATCCCCTCCGTGCCATGTTGGCCAGGGGCCTTACATACCTACTTTATTACCCCACAAAACAAAAATCACCCACATCTCGTACTTACCATACTTATCATTATTTATTGTTTTCCCCACCTTCTTATCTTTCCTTTTTTTTATTTGCCATTACTCATTAGCCACTCTCATGTAAAACATACCTAACGTCATGTCACAATTTAATCCTCCCAGTTCATGTGAACTGTAGTAGAGTACACTACTTATTTCAATGTCTGTATGTTTTACACTGTTCAATAGTCCAGGCTTGTGATGTTTGTAATGTTTTATTGCACCAATTAAAAGTATGCTAAATTATCCCTTCAATAAAATTGGTGACTACTCATAAGCGTTGCTAATATGAAAACTAATTGCTAAACATGACCTTTAATATACAGACAGTCGTTCCATACTGTGCAGCAGTGAGGGTATTTTTATGTTGACTGGAGGGGAAACCTAAAACATTCTTTTTATGGGTCATGAAAAATTTAGCGCTCCAGCAAAATAAAACTCTTTTCAAAGGCCTCTACACACAGTAAAAGTTATAAAAGGAGTTTTTAGAAAAGTCAGAAATAGAACTGAAAAATTTAGTAAATATTATTTTTGCATGATGATATAAAATAATCTTTTTGTTGTATTTTATTTTTGTTAATATTGTTGATCTGGACACATATAAACACGCCCATCTCATCAAAAACAATCATTAGTAAAAAGGAGAATGTGGTGGCAATTACGAAGAGCAGATACACTCATGATTTGATCCTAGTTGATCATAGTTGGTGTTTTTTTTATGGGGAAAAATTCCATAAACTGTGTATAATAGCAAAAAAAAAGTTCACATAAAAAAAAACTGTTTATAATTAAAAGGATACATAACAGGAGTTACTTGGCGAAAGGTTATTTGCAAGACAAGATTAATGTCGGGAAGGTTGATAAGTTAATCAAGTGTATGAATTATAAATTTGTGCACACAAATTTTTTTTTTCTCCATGACATGTTCCTGGCTCTGTACCAAAAGAACAGTATGAATTATTACATTTCATTTTAACCCCCATCACAATTATTTTGCTAACAATATTTTCTGTAAGAGTATATTTATTTGTTTGGTCTGCCTGAGATTTTTTACTGCACATTGTCAGTTTTAGGGTCTACATAGAAAATACAGTATTTTGCAACCTAACAATAATACGACTTGTCTTAAACCTTCCCGGTGCTGATATTTTGTAAAGGCAGTTTTAAATATCAGTTTGGTTTTTTTTAAGTTAAGAAACACTAATTGTTGTCACATCCAACTTCAGCCAACCTTAAACCTTTTTTGAGAGAAGAGTGTGTCTGTGCTCTTTTGGAATCCCTTAAGAGAACATTAAAACGTAACAACAACGCACCATATTGTCTCTTGCCAAGATCAAAGCAATCTGCCATGATCAAATTTTAATCAAGACATGATGTGATGAAAAAATGATTTATGACTCATATTTTCTTCTAAATCAAAGGGAGAGAAGTTATTGCGTTGAAATGTCCCTTCGGTTTGAAGTCTGTTTTCTGGTTACATCATTATATATAATGGACTTTAACACTTTTGGCAATTTTGTAAGTAACACAGAAAAGTATTGATGTAGTTTGCAGAAGATGTGAAAATGATAGATTCTTTACATCTAAGACAAAAAGGGCAGGGCAAAATTGAAAACAGTTTTTTATCACTTATTTGCAGCTACTTATTTAGTATTATTTACCAGTGAGAAAATTCCACTTTTATTTGCTATGACTGTGTTAGATAATATCAATCTGTGCTTAACAGTTCTGCCTATAAAGCACAAGTCAGTTCTGTTTTTTTCAGAGTTCTACCTCACACTGGGCTCTGCCTCCTGTTTCAATAATATGCATACATTGGCCCACTAAAATTTACACATGCACAGCCAACCAATCAGGACCTGCCTCCTAAATACCATTGTCTCACACAGTGTGAAAGCCAGTGAAGACACTACCTACCTTTCTTTTTAATCAGTGCATGGGAGTTTGCCTGCTAACTGTACAGAGAATGGAGTCACAGCCTCAGGAGGCTCAATCAGCTCTGTTTTGCACTGACTTCATTGCCATATCCCACATTCAGTCCATTTTGAGTGGCTCAGCACAGACCTCACACAGAGTGGCATTACAGCTGCCAGCCTGTGTTAGCTGCCAGGCTCTTCCTCTACTTTGACATCAGCAGCAGTGGGATCATTTGTGCGCCCTCAACAAGCTTATATGCAGCAAAAGTTACCAGAAGCTGACCATCAATCTTGCCATGGAACACGCCAGCTGACAATTTGGTGCCTCTATCCACTGAGACTGAGATGAACCGGGAACTGCCTGATGCAGATGAGGCTGACTGGTTTTCTTCATTCCCTGGGACATACTCTGCCACCCTTTGTCCCCTGTGACTTTCACCAAAATAATGTCCACCTCTTTGCCAACATGACCTACACCCAAGCCCTGAGCCGTTAGAGTTTTCTGAGCCAGCTCGCAGAGCACAGCCAGTCTTCATCTCTCTCTTAGGGCATCCGAGTGTGTTGGAAAGTTCTGAAAGGAGAAGCTAAAAACGCAAACTCTGGTAGCTGGTTTAGTGGACTTTTTACAAGGTCACAGAGCATGGCGGTGTACCTCCTGAACAAAGGACTTACAGTAAAATACAAGTTATTTGGACAATATTATCAAACTTGGAGCACAGCTGGTTGCACCGGCCAAAAATATGGGTGTACATAACAACTCCCCCTCTGAAGACTAAATTCATTTTCTGGGTTGCTTCATCAGCCAGATGAATAATTTGATTTCAGGTGCTCTGATCACAGCAGGGTGTTTGATATCCCTGGCCATGTCTGGTCCCTGCCATGTTTGACTGGGACTTATAACACTCCAGGAGAGGGACCAAGATGATCTCCTGGATGTCCCCATCAGAGCTGAGTGTTTTTTTTTAAATCAACCTTGTCCATGACTCAGTCCTTCAAATGGCTGGAAGAGAAGAGCAAGAATATAATCTGCAGCTTGCCTCTGTTTCCACAAAGAAGAGAGATGAACTGCAGTGTAAAAGCAACACGGTGAGAAGGTGAGAGCACTAGCATGGCAGGGATCCAGGTCCATCCATCACCCCTTAGATCACCCTGATACAGAAACAGAAACCGAAACTGATGTGTGACAGGTAGGACTTGCTCCAGGCTCTGCACTCCAAGCGACAGCTGGCATACGATCGAGGAAAGCTGTCAACACATGAATGGCTGTCTGTGGGAAGGCTGCCTTTCTTTAGCCACCAGTGATGCCAGTGTCAGACTGTTCTGCTTATTGTGTTGCTGTCTGCTGTGGACAATATTCATGCGGTCCATGTAGTGGTTTAATAATGAGACTGTTGCTACGGTGAAACGGACCTGGGCCTTTTCACTTAGAAGAGTATGGAGGTCATGTCACACCTAGTGTTCCCATACTGCCAATATTTCAGCCTTTCTTCTCCCAGTAGAGGCTGAGGACCTGGAGGTTTTTGGCTCTGAGCGTGACAAGGTGAAAAGCTGGTTTCCAGTCATGAGCACAATGCTCAGCATGATACTGTCAGCAAATACACGTCACCAGCTATAGTGACATTCTCTCACACATGCATGCATGCATCCTGCTTTGTTCACCTTCGCCTTTATTTTGTTTGTCTTATTTCTAATCTGTTTCCATAAAAAACACAAAGACGGAAGATACCAGTAACATGATACAAGATGCTCTGACAGCTCAACTGACAGTGATATGAGCAGGGACCACACTATTCGCTCAGCCTTTTTGACACAGCAGCCCCCCCTCCCCTATGGGACAATCACCCAGGCACCGTTGAGATTGCAGAAACTAACCTTCCACCTTTTACAGCTCAATGGGTACATCTGCCTGCCTGATGAAGATGCTGGAGAAGGTAACTATTCTGATTAAAAGAAAGATCCTTGCAATGTTATGTCTAACCTACAGTGCCTGTTTCAATGAAAAATAAGTAATTTATGATAAAGATAAACTAAATTCAGTTTACTATCTAGCTAGCTGCTGAGCGTTTATTGAAATTAAGTAATAATTCTGCCATGCTCCTGCTGGGTATGTGTCTGTTTATAACTGCTGCAGGTAAGCAGATAATGACACTGACTAGATTTAGAGCTCAGACAAGAATAACCAAAGCTGAGCAGGCCAAAAAATTGAAGCACAATTTTTTAACCTAAGAACAGCAGACAGAAGGACAGTCTCAGACAGAAAAAATGTATAACCATCAAAACAGCAGCGTTAAATGAATAATTTCTTTTTCATTTATTTGTTAATTATTATGTTTATTTTTAGCACCCAGTTGCAGTGTTTGTGTTCACTGCCATTGTTACCATGAACTCAAACAAGATGCAGGTCTTTTGTACATAATTAAAGTATGTTTAAACTCTGAATATTGAGGGGAGAACAATACTTTCTGTCAGTTTTCTTTCAGGTTTTTGTAACATATGACATCTTCTCAAATGCAAATGTAAATTGGCCAAATTTCCATGTGCCATATTTTGGAGCCTTTTAGCTACAGTGATTACACCTAAAAGCCTCTTTTGTCTCACTGTGGTGCAACTGATGTGAAAAGGCCTCAGTGGGGCACTTGTTATTTTATTTCATATCAAACTCACAATGTGTCAAAGCTTCACATTTTATGTCAGTTAGAGGAATGGCAAAAACACAAGACCTTGACCCTACAGGGGCTCAATAATTGCCAAAATATCTAATATCATAACTCCCTGCAACAATTAACCATTTTATTTTGTCTATTAAAATGGTTATTTTATTTCCCAAAAACATTTCTGTTAAACAAAACGGACAGCCATAAAAGTACATATAACATCTCAAACCATGTTAATTACAGGTAGAACCCATAAACACAAGGTGATTAAATGTTAATATAACTAAACTTGTGATTTGGGTCTGTATGCCATCTTTTCAGCTCATGATAGCTCATATTTTCTTGAGCTCAAAATACTTCAGTGTGACATCACTTCATCTAAATATGGCCCATAACTAGAATACACAACTAAATACCAAAATTAATCCAGAATGCAATGTACGACACCACCAAAAGCTGTGTTTTAACAGTGATTCAGGCTGCTCTAGAGAGGATTTTTTCCTGTAAAGATTAACTGTGATTGCTGTGTAAAGGCCTAAAATTGTAATACCTCCTGAGCCTAGTGCAGTGAAATGCAGCTGGGAATTTTAAAGCCTTTGGATATGGATGGAAAGCTCATAGTCTCTCTCAGACAGAAGTTTTACTGAATCTTGACTGAGAGATCGTGTCCTGTTCTATTCTCAGCCCCTGTGATGAATAAAAGCCCAGCGCTGTCAGAGTAGGACAGTCCTGCTTGTATTGGAGCATTTGATGAGTTCTGTTTCAAAACGTCAGCCTGAAATTTATTGGTCAGTGTTGCAGATGGCCCTGAGGATGTGTTCAGAGCCATTTTTCATCCAATGACACATATCAGGTCATTTTCACGGGGGTGGTCCTTACCTTTCGTCCTCCTGTGTTGAGCCTCAGAGGGGTCAGGTGAGGGTCAAAGATCATGTGACTGGTCTCAATGTCGATGGGCGACTGCCTCTTCCCTATGGCACACAGGTTCCAGGCGGAGTGCACCAGACCCCAGAAGGATGGGACTGGTGGTGGGTGGGATGACGTTTAGGAGAAAGCAAGGGAGAAAAAGACAGAGTAGCCATAAATAGTGTGTGTTCTCTTGTACTCCAGGAGATCACATCATAAAAACAGAGACATAATGAGCTTCATTATGATGGGACAGGAGAAAGAGGGAGTTTAGGGAAATTCGAATGGCTTCATTAAAATCTGACTAAAAAAAAGCTTTCATCAAAGTCTCCTGGTTATCATCTGCAAGTATAACTAAGGTAGAGAAATTGAATTATTAAAGTCTGTCTACAAGTTCCACCACTAGTTTTTATAGCTTATAATCTACAGCAGTGGTTCCCAGCCTTTTTGCCTTGTGCTCCCTCTAATTGCAGCAATGTGTACTTGTGATTCACACTGCTTTGTATCAGTGGTTAACTTGTCATTAATTAAATTTATTAGAAGGATATCAAAAGGCCTGAGGACGTAAAATGTTCCAGTATTTCACAAAGAAAACTGGAGGAAGAATGAAGAATAAAAATGTTTTCTGCAATCTTTTTTTTAATCACTTTGATTATTTTTCACCCTTAAGTCATGTCCTGGGTGACCTCCTGGGTGGGCCAACACCCAGGTTAAGAACCACTGTGAAAATGAAATGGCCTTCAGTGGTTGACGTTTAACTTAACATAAACAAACAATGTAGATTCAAAATAGCACTTTGATACAGCACTGCATTCATTTAACAGTCAGACTGACTGCAAGTCAGAAAAAAGGATCAAAACTTATTAGTAAGTTTTGAGCAAAAACAGAGATAAAATCTTTTACTTGCTGAAACCTAGCGCATGCATTTCCCACGATGCAACCTTGTAGTTTAGTAGGAGAGTGAGATGTGTTATGCTAGTTGCTAATGTAGCCTTGACATGTTAGCTTTAAGCAGAGCTAAGGAATGGGCAGCAGATTTCTGTTAAGTTCATGTCTGTCTAGTTCAATTTCAAATTCCCCCTCTCCATCCCAAACTGATGCGGACTCAAGTGACATCACTTAAGGACATTTATCAACATTCACACAGCTCTGCATGAAGTGGTTAAAGTTATAATATAAATGATCCCCTGCAATAACTTGAATTTTCTGAACTCATTTTGTTACTTGATTGTTCTGATTAATGTAAAGTGTGTCTTGAACATGAAATCAGTGTAAGCACAAAAAAATAAGATATGAGAGGACCACTATGAAAAATTTTAAGTGAGGCAGAGAAATTCCTTTTCACGGCTGCTGGCTTAAGCAAGGATAGAAGGAAGTTTACTGGTCATTATACAACAGGTTGCATAATGAAATTAAAATGTGGTTCCCTCTTGATTGATTAATTGATTGTATTAAAAGTAAAATAAAAATCATTAAACATGGAGGAGTGCATGGTGCATTAAGCAGTCTCACAGCCTGAGGGAAGAAGCTGCTCTGTAGTCTGGTGGTAGTGGATACTTCTGTATCTTTTGCCTGACGGCAGCAGGGTGAACAGGCTGTGGCTGGGCTGGGTGTTGTCTTTTAGTATCCTTTTGGCTCTGCGCAGGTACGTCATCTCCCCGATATCACTGATGCTTGGTAGATGGGTACCAATCAGTGTTAATTTTGACAGCAAGTTCTGATTTAGTCTTAGTCTTTTGAATAACACACCATTTAGTTTTAGTCATATTTTGGTCATCTGAAATCTTTCAGTCTTGGTCTAGTTTTAGTCGACTAATTATCATAAGAGTTTTAGTCTTAGTCTAGTCTTAAGTCCTCTAGTCTTAGTCTAGTTATAGTCTATATTTTAGACCAAATATTAGCAGAATTTAGTCAACTACATTTTTCTACAGAATTTCTGGTCACTGGAAGTATCCATCAGTCTGTTATGGAATGGTATTAAGGTTTGAATATGCAATACAGACACAGATTTAATAGTTGTTCTACAAAACATTAATTTTATTTTATTCTTAATGTCAAAAACATGACCATAGCTTTTTCACAAAAGATAATCTCACATAATAAGTAACTGTGTAACTAAGACTGTGCAACTAAACACAACTAAATATAATGTAGGTAAACAACCTAACTGTCGTGAAAACGTCTTCGAAACTGTGCGAAGTTCTGCAAACTCGTCTTTGTCCTCCTCCTGTGAGTGTGTAACGGCTGCTGCATTTACCTGTTGCGCCTGCACTTGCAGCGGCTTTTGAAAATGGCTCTGCTGCTCTGTAGATCAACCTACCCTCAAAAGATTCACTCTGATTGGATTTCTTCATAATTTGTCCCACAAAAAGGGTAGTTTTGATTGGATCTCTTCTCCATTTGTCCCGCCCTAACATTTTTGTCTTGTTTTAATTTGTGGACTAAAGTGTCAGTTATATTTTGTCACAGTCTTTGTCATCATATCTGACTTTTTATTTAGTTTTTATTTAGTTTATGTCCATGAAAAAGGTTCGTTGACCAATATTTTTTGTCATAGTCTTTGTCAACGAAATTAACACTGGTACCAATGATGTTTTGGGCAGTTTTAATCACTCGTTGCAGAGACTTCCTGTCCTGGGCCGTGCACATCCCATGCC
>JAPZDY010000009.1:19558873-19569745 GCA_029783645.1 Ctenochaetus hawaiiensis | reverse complement strand
GGAACTTAAAACTGCTCACTTGCTCCACCTCAGCTCCACTGATGTAGACAGGGTTGTGTGTCTTTGCCTCCTTTTTTTCTAAAATCAACTATCAGCTCTTTGCTTTTGCTGACATTGAGCAGTAAGTTGTTTTCTGGGCACCATTCTGCAAGATGGTTGATTTCCTCCCAATATGAAAACTCATCGTTAGAAATTCAGCCAATGATGGTGGTGTCATCCGCAAACCAAAGCATCTCCTAATTCTATGATACATGGGTCTGTATGTTTCAAAATGTGAGTCTATAGCACAAGCAGAAAAGACCCAATCTGCTTCAAAAGCTTCAGGCTTGCCCTGTATCAGCCGCTGATCCTTTACTATAACAGGATTACTGAGACCTTCTGACTTGACACAGCAATGAACAGAAATTCTCACACAAAGTGTATTTTCATAACTGTATGTACATTGCCTCAGATGACCTGACTAAATTCACAGAAAATGGCAACAGGAAAAGGCAAGCAAACATAGACAATCTCTCTCCTTCTCTCTCTCACAAATCACACACACACACACACACACACACACACACACAAACCCACACCTACACGCACAAAAACACACAGATAAGAGGGCTTATCACTATCTAAACTGTCATAATGCTTGTCAGAGGTGGGCTTAATGACAACTCAGTGTAAAACAGCTGTCATTTTGATTAAAAGGCTCATCAACAGTAGTTGTAGTGCTTAGCCAAATGGGAAACATGTCTAAATGCATGATGGACATGAACTAATTTAATATGATTTTTTTTTAAGTGCACATGAGGATGATTTTTACAACTGCGCGCTCTCTTTATTTTCAGACCTATTAATTAGGAGTCATCAAGAAAAACCTCTGCCCTCTACTCTCTCTCCATTTTTTGTCACTATCTTCTCCAATTCTCTCATTTTTGGTTCTCTCTCTTCATCTTCATATCATTCTCATTCTCACTAGCTCCATTCATTCATCCCTCTCTGGCAGCATGCAGTGGAGAAGTGAAGTGACAGATGTGACAGTCCTGACCTGCACAGTGAAATACTGGCACACAGCTGTGTATGCCTGTGTGCATGTGCATGTGCATGTGCATGTGCATGTGCATGTTTGTGTGTTTATGTAAGTAAGTCTCTATGTGAGACACACACATCTTTTTAGCAGCAAGCTACAAATTGCTAAATAGCACAAAGTGCACAATGCACAAGTACAACTGAGGCTGATATATTGGCTGATATATATATATATATTTTTTACCGCTATCTTGTCATAAATTAGAGTATAATTTAAATTTTGTCTTCAAGTTAATGGGTCACCAACTTTATTACCATCCATCTTGAGGGGATCATCTGTGCCAAATGTTGTGGATAAAGAATCAAATATGTGACGGCCTGTGGGTAGGCCTTGTGTGGATTGTCTGCTGCTGTTGTCTTCTCTGTAGCAGGTAATTGTTGGGTGGAGCTGGAGTACCACAGCAGTGCAGTACACCTGAGTAGGCTGGGCTCAGGAGGCTTTAAATAGACCCAGCAAGCTTCTCTCAGTCCCTCTCCTCTTGACCATCCTGACTGCTGTTTGTTGGTTTTGTGTGGCCTTTGGACCCACACACACTCTCCAACATTTATCTCCTCACACAGACTTACTGACTTACTGATGGACACAACCTAACATTGCTTACTTTTCCTCATTAAAAAAATTAGAACTCCTCTAGATAATATGTGGTCTCCCTCCTTTGTCACATACTTTTGAGCTAGGTTGTGACAAATATTTGTTGAGATATTTCAGTCTGAAGCAAAGTGTAGGACCACCTAACAGACCAACCATGCCAATCCTTAGAGCCACGCAGCTTACATGGCTAAAGAGTGTCTATGATAGAAACACGTCATCCACTTGCATCAGCTGCTTTCAAGTTTTGAAATTGCAGCAAAACAAATTACAAGCTTTGAAACTGACACTTTAAAAATGCTTCCTGTAATGGTGCATTTGCCTGTGTGTTATGCATCATTTCATGCTATGTGCCGACCCTTTCATCAGACAAATGGTAATTTTTGCAATCTGCAAAACTCCAGTTTACATGTGACACCAACATTTGAGGGATTCATGCCCCATCCATAACTCACTGGTTGGACATCTGATTTTCCTGCCTGTTTTTAAGGGTGTATTAATTTTCATTAAATTTCTGTTACATTATTGGATGAAAATTAGAATACCAAAACATTGATTATTTGATTCATTTAAATGAGAGACTGCAGCAAGTATTACGCAACAAATAATTAACCTTGTACCTTGTATAATCTTAATGTAGGATCCACAAGAGATCTCTTAATCAAAACAATGAAGAACAAAAGACATAATTTGAATATGGGATCATGGGATTTGTGTCTTTAATTGTTATACGGCCAGTATTGCTAATGAAAATCTATCTGACTGAAAATGATGCATAGTGAGAGTTCAGCCTGGAAGATTACCTCTTTGTGCATGTCTTCTTAGTCATAAGCACAGTTTTTCACTATCTCCAAACTGCACCTCCCCGGTCTCATTTTCACTCGGTAAGAACCTCACACACTCTCCTTCAGCCATTCACCTGCCAGCTGTCAAACTAAAAAGTGTTCCCCCTGTCATTCAGCTGTCATTTTAGCACTGTAAGGAGTTTAATCCGCCTCCATCCCTTCTACACCTCAACTATGGATGTTTGGCCATCAGTTTTTTCCTCATGATGTGGTCCAAACATCAGGCTCCCTTCATTGTTTCCACCATCAGTGTCCAGGCTCTTGACGGAACTTTTCCTCATCTTGGAATCACCAATTTCATAAAAATGCTCCCCATGGTAACCTATTTCATGCCCGAGTCCAAGTGCCAAAGTCTACACTTTTAATTAAAATAAATTGTCAGAATGAATACATTTATTCTCAAATATTTTGATCTTTAATCTTTTCATTTGTTCTTTGGTCTCTATGGTCTTTAATACATTGCCTCGTCTGTGAACATTTAAAGTTTCATTCACGTTATGTTCACTCATACTTGCCGACATCCTTCCTCATTCTCTGACTGGTGTTACCCCAGAAGTTAATGCACCATTACTGATTTTCCCTGAATATTTTTGGAAACTTTTTTTGGTATTCTATAAACATGACTCAACAAATTATGTGGTAAAGTCATTTTTACATTTTTTCATGTGGAAATGTTACATATTCCAAGTTTGAATTATAAAGTGTGGAATCATCCAACATACTTCTAATCTCCAGGGATGCTGGGTAGAATATTCTTTTTCTTTTATTATTTGACACAAGCCATAGCAGCAGTCACACTGTCAGATTTTGGTCCTGTCGTTTTGACACTGTCAGTATTTGACACAGCCTCTCTTTGGTTTGTAAAGCTCTGAGTCATCCATCAGTGTCTGTGTCCCACAGTGCAATCTTGGACCACAGTTTAGGACTAATGACTAAAGATTTCACAATGTTTCTCTCTCAATTTTAGTGTAGGACAGCATGCACTGAGCTGTGTCTGGCTCTGGTGTGTGCACATTTGCGCAATATTCTGACTGAGCATGTCTGTCCCAAAGCCAATCTCAATTTATGAACATCAACAGGCGCCTGAGAAAAAACAGAATTACAGAAAGATCAACAGCTGCATAACCCAGGAAGAAGAGACAGCAGGAGACAGAAAACGCCCTAAGTGTTTATGAACATTGATCATTATTAACCTTTGCAGGGTCAAGTGATGGAGGGAAGAGTGAGAGACATAGAGACAAAGAGGGAGACAGAGAGACGAAAGAGGAAGGAGGATGGTGATAGTGGGAGGAAGCCCCCAGGATTCACCACAGTTTTTAATATTAATAAATCTGGCTGGGTTCAAATGTTGGGGAAAAGAGAGGGAGGAACAGACACAGAGAAAAAAGGGAGATAAAGAGCAAGCAAGGACAGCCTGAGGACACACTTCTTAAAGGAAAACAATTCAGGAAAATTATGAGTTAAGTGATAAGAATATTCTTAAGTCTGCATTTTAGCATACACAAGTTGATAGAGTGTGATAGAAGCTGAGAGAACATTAATGTTAAAGCATGAGCGCACTGATATTTTACATCTGTCTTTTGTCACCAAATCTCAATGACCAGATCCAAACCAACACTGAACACATCTTACTAACATAGTGGTTCTCATTTTTTCAGGGCCCCACTGGGGGGCATAGAGCCACTGTAGGGGGGCGTGGATGATCAGTAGAAAAATAAGTAGTGAAATAATATTGAATAAACATTGTGCATGTAGTGAAAATGAACAAACAAAAGCTTGCTGATGCTACATTGTGCTTATCTTTTATTCACTAAAATTCAACAATCCTTATTTATTAGTTTCTTTCCCTACATTCATAAAAAATGATAAAAACTTTGGTTTAAGTCAGTGCTTCTCAACTGTTTTCTATTAAGCCCCCCCTAGGAAGAAGAAAGCATTTTGTGCCCCCCACCCTCCGCCACAACTATAAATAGTACAATTTGTCTATAAAATTGTTACAAGGACACCTCTGCATAACATTGTATCCTTATTAACATGAAGGAAAACCAAAAAAAAAGAAAAAAGAAAGAAATATAGACCCACTTACAACAAAGAATAACTTTGTTAATCTTGTTTTTAGTCTGAACCAGAAAAGATTTAATCTAACCTAATCATTTTTTCTTCCAAATACCATTTCTACCACCTAGATTTTGTGTATTGACCAATGCAAAGTACCATTTTGCATTTACCAGCATGTTCAAAAAATTCATACATATTATTGTTCACATTTTAGAACAGCTGTATACTACTAACCTTGTATAAATGCTAAGCTTTGGTTATGCTTGAAGTTGTCCAAGTTGCTTTCTTTTACTGATACTGGCTACCTGTGGCTACTTGCAGCTACTTGCAATGTGATATTTTTTGTGGTAGATCAGTGTGCTTAGTTACGCTAAACAACTGGTGCAATCAATATCAGTTAGACCTTTGTTACCTCAACAGGTGCTGAGATTTCATGATCTCTAAAAAGAACTGCTTGACATATTTTGAGATTGATAGCACTGTCCTGCATTAAAGTACAGTGCTATAGCCAGCAGTCGATTAGCTTCGTTCCCTGCATACGGGGAGGAAACAGCTAGCCTAACTCTGTCCAAAGGTAACAAAGCCTGCCTACCAGCAACTCCTCCTCTCACTAATTAACACATTATATCCCACTTGTTCAATCCAAACAAAGAAACTGTGAAAACATTCATTTGCCATTTTACAAGGTGTCATGTGACAGACTATTTCTTACGTTCTATGGTCCATCCACTTGGGTGAGAAAACTGCAATGTTTGCTTTCATTGAAGTAAGGTCATTTACCTGAGAAACTACTGCCAAAGAACTGACACCAACAAGAGACAGACACAGTAAAATAGTAAGACATTATAAGTGTGAATGAGTAAGGACAACTGGGGTGTAACTGTTGTTTAGTCTGCACTTGGGAGGGTTGAGCCACTATAAAGGAGCCAAGAGCTGAGACGTGGTGGGTGGATGACTGGGAGAGCAGAGCCAAGCAGTTGGTGGTGGATGTCGCAGGCTGGGATGAGGTGTGAGGCTCGATCATTTGTTGAGGGATAATACACTCGCAAAATGAATGTTTCACTATGCGTGTCAAACTGGGTGCTTTAACTCATCAAGTCAAATCCATTCGAAGTGACCCACCTCTGTCGGAAAACAATAGCCATTAAGTAGATTGCTTACTAGTAAAATTATGAGTTTTGCCACTTACAGAATTGATGTGTCACAGCAGGGAACACACGCCACACTCAAAACGCCTGCAAATGATCACATTAACCTTTCTTGTTCTTTATAGAAGCAATTTATCCCCTGAAATGATTTCATTATCAGCTCTTGCTTCACTGGAAGCCATAATAGAAGTCCCTTATCAGGCATCCATTCTGTGCTTGTACCCAGCATCCACTGTAGCTCACTGTTTCTGTCTGTCTTAGATTCTGTTTGCAGACACACATACAGCCAGAAGCACTGGCAACATCTTTAAAAAAATTGGGACATACTTGTACTTGTTTGTCTTATTTTTATCTGTATTTATGTCCTTTGTGTCTCTGTAAACCATGTCACAATAAACTCTTCTCCTCAAAAACCTTCAAAAATAGACGCCTTTGAGTTGATTTAGACAGAATAAAGTTCTCACACAGAAGCTCTCACAGAGATTCTGGCATTTACCAGACGCTGTGAGTCTACTTTCCTTTATTAGCACACATGCCTTCGCTCACTAAAACTTGCTTAAGTGTGGCAAGCAAATCAGAAAATTTCTATCGCATATCTGTGTCCAGCCCACAGCATTAAGGGAAGCAAACATGCTACCTGCCATCACTGTGGATGGAATCACTTTTACTACCTCAGCAGGTTGTTCAAATGAGAGTAAGGTGAACAGGCCTGATTAAGGCCTTTTACCCATACCTCTTTTTCAAAGTCAGCAGATTAGTGAGCAGAAAGCAGTTATCAGCCCAGATGTGTGATAAGGAAACTCTTGATTATTTGAGTAAAAAATTTAAGCCGTGGCAGTCGACAATATAGATGTGCTGGGCATTTAGACTGCTGCTGTAATTCAGCCAAATGCCTCCCTCTCTTTGGATCAAACTGATTTCCTAAGGCACTCCATCAGCCAAATGCATAATTTAAGGTGTTTCACTTGTTCAGAGTGCGGTGTCTCTGGCCATACTGGATTCTCTGCCCTTTTCTAACAACTGAGAGGCTTTTTGGATCCATCTCGTCAATGATACAGCTTCAAACAGCTGGAAGAGGAGAAAACTCAGCTGAGCTGTCATCTGCTGTTTGGCTCTGTGTCACTACAACGCAGAAAAGGGGTGAGGTTCAACGTGTAGCAACACAGCGAGGAAGAAAGAGCTTTGACATGGCAGAGCTCCAGCTGCCCAGCAGAACTCTGAGAGAGGTCTGTATCAACCTACACTAGGGCCTGCTCTCCAAGCACTAGAGCAACAGCTGGCCTGTGCTTGGGGAAAGCCAGTGGCACAGAAATGTCTGTGGGAGGAAGTGTACCGCCTGCAGAGGCTGTCTTTCCTCAGTCATCTGTTGATGTGTCAGTGAGGACCACCCAACTCTCCAAAAAATGTTCATTGTTAAGGCTGCTTGTGCATAGAGTTGCTGTTCATGCCATTTATAGTGTTCATCATGTGCACAGCTAATAAAATGAGGAAATGTTTTAATTAAAATAAATGACTTTTCCAAAAGAGGAAATCATTCTTCCTCCTGTCCAACCCCTTACTGAAGTGAAGCTGTGCTAGTATAATCAGGGGCATTACGACTTAGCAGAGTAGAGAGGTTGTTTCACACTAAGTTTTGCCAAACTGCCTATATCTCTGCTCTGTTCTCCCATGTTGGAGGTTGGAGGGCTAGGTTATTTGAAATACTGTGTGTGAAAAAGTAAAAGGAGTTGTTCCCACTAAGCACTATTAGGAGTAATACTGCCAAAAAACACACATTGACTGGTTCAGCACATTTCCCACACATGCTTACAACCTGCTGTGGCCATTTTTTCTCCACCTTGGCTCACACTGTCTACTCGCCTGGCTTAACATGAGAGGCCAAGTCAAAGGAGTGGCAACATACTTGTATTTCTGTGTGTTCCTTATTGACCCACGGTGTGAGGTGAGCAGGCTAGAGCCTGTGTGAAGTAGAACAGAGGTTACAATACTGTAACCCCAGTTCTGCAAAAGTTCCATTCAAGTTTAAGTTCAAAAACCTCCTCTAAACCAGTGCCTCACCAGCTAGGGGCCACTGGGAAAAAATGAGCTATGAATAATTGTATTGTATTGTCAGCATCCGCAAAAATTTCAAATCTAAAATATTCCTTCTATCATTATATTTCAATAACTAATGAGCAACAACAGACATAGTTTAAGCTCAGACGTAAACATCCTTAGTTATTTTATTTCGAGTTTAAAACTAGGAAGATCTAATCAGTCTTATAAGGGCATGTTTTTTCTTTTATTTTGTTGGAGATAATGGACAGATGACACCAAACAACCTCCCATCTGTCATTACAGTTTACTACTATTACTAAATCCTCACTAGTGCACTGAAATATGGGACATTGCCTTTTTCAAAAATAATCAAACAACTAAAAACAATTTAAAAGAAAAATGAGGAAAGTATATGATCTACAGACAGTTAACTTCTGAGACAATTACTTTAGCATAAGTTATTCTTACAAATTTTTTAGCAGTTGTTGAATTTAAGAAGAATTGCCCTAAAAGAACTGCCTCACTTAAATAAAATTGGTGAAAATGGTTTAAAAGGAGGACTTCAATTCATGATCTCTGTATTTCTTGATAAAGCAATGTTGTTGATAATTATTCTTATGAGTAGGACAGTGTTCACTGCTGTTACTAGTAAAAACAGCTGCTGTAAGAGGTAAAATCAAAGTCAGTGCTGTAACACATCTGTGTCATTGTGAGTACAGCATGTGCTTTAAACACAGGGAATCAGCTGTCCATTAGACTCCTACTGACCATGCATTAGCCCAGCTCAAAGCTTTAGAGGCTATTACCCATTCTGACCCATATTGCATGGGTATTTTACACACATTTAAACTTAAATGTGTGTAGAAACTATCTATTTACAGTCCATACACATATCTTGCAATGCAGGAACAAGCCATATGTTTTAATGGAGAGCAGGGATTATGTTTTTATGGGATTTCCTCAAGAACAGCACATTACTGACACAGATTTATGCTGTGCTGTTAACAGCATGTCTGATATGAATTTATTGTCACGGGCTATTACTTCCGATTGGATGTTGATATCATGGTCACAGCTCAAAAATACTACAGAACATGAGGAGTAAATTGTAAGATCACAAAAACACTACTTGAAGTGAATTATCCCCATTGATAAGGAAAAAGTCTTGCCCCCTTCCCCTAACTTGTGCTTCATATTGCATATCATGCTAGAATTAAATACAACATTACCTGCCATCAAGTTGGAAAAAAAAACAAAGCATGATTTTCAGTGCAATATAAATCAAAACCTCTTGATTGCACTGTGTCCTCCTCATTTTAAAACAATACTGTGTTCCTGGCTATGGTAAGGCTTATGCAGTAGCTTAACATTTGATTCATTTTTTGGTGTAAATTATAGGTACTATCACTTTCTAGTGGCCCATTTTTGCAATGTGGTCATTGCAGCAGCAGGCCTTTTTTAGAAGAATTCAAGTATTTTTATCCAAAGCAACAGCACGTTCACTTAATCTGGGCAAATCATATAAATCATATCCTATCAAATAATCCTGTCAAATCATATAAAAACAGACATCAACTCCCAGTAATGTGAAGAGTTTGGGTTTGTTATAATAGAAAAAGTAATGATCAAAACATATTATAAGGCTTAATATGGCTTTAAAGATATGAAGTATCATAATAATTCATAATTGCTTGTCATTTTCTGTTCTTGCAAGGATCTTAATGTTTGATAATTCTTTGTTTTCCTTGTTGTAAATTGTTAATAACTATATTACATATAAATATTTTATTGCAAACTGAATGCATAATAAATGCAAATAAACAGATGCATTTACTATGTGATAAATGTGATCATAAGTTACTCTAAATGGTTACTGAGTCCTTTAAGTAAAGTAATTAAATGTCTGATGTAAAGGCATACATTATTCATTACATGCTGGTTATATGAGGTGCAGTAAAAAATATTCTAGGACATTTGCTATTGAGAATAAATAGAGTGCTGCACGGTAAATGTGCCAGTAGCTGGTGACCACAGTAACTTCTATGACTGAGTATCCCAAGTCACTTTTCTTGATCATCCTGGGCAATTTCCCGACTCCTGAGCCAGCACAACTGAGAGTTGTCTCTACATGCATGATTCAGAGACCAAGCAGTGGTTATTACAACAGAAAGCCAACGGTCTCCAAGACAGAAGAAGGTGCATCAGTTCAGGAGCCCAAACAACAGAATGCTGGTGATTTGCTTGCCATTACTGCAAATTAGTCTGCCCTGAGGTGTCTCTGGAAAGTATAGGACTAACATTCAGGTGAGAACAAAATACACATGTGCCAGTGGTATATGCCAGTATTAACCTGCAAAGGTTAATAATAACAATCTGATGTATTCAAGCATTGTAACTTGGAATAACTAATTCAAAAAGTTAAGTAATAGCTCCTGCTACATGCACATTACTGTGCAGTGCTCCTTTCGTGCCCTATATGAAGAGAATGGGATTTTTTTTTTCAACATTCCTCACAAATCAGTCATTGTTTGCTTTAAGTAAAGTTGGGAGAGCTGTGTTTAACCTATACTGTGCAGCCCTATTAAAAGATTTTTTTATACCATGTTGAGAGCAGCTTTGGCAACTGCAGAACACAAAAGAACCCTCAAATACATTTTAGTCTCAATATTTGACATTTTACTGACAGTGGCTGTCAGTAAAATAATAATAATAATGTGGGCCAAATAAAATGCCTTGGTGCTTTCAAACAATGATGTAACTCCACTGTAATCTACTAAGCACCCCCCACCCCCCTTTACTGTGTCTCTATTCATCTGGTTTTCTCTGTTCATCTCTGTAATGCTCACAGATTTGTTTACCTCAAGACAGTAAGACACAAACACACAGAGGAAGAGATAAAGAGAGAGAAAGATACAGACATACTGTAGATGAAGTGCAGAGGTATACAGAGTTTTCTGACATACATAGAATATATTTATCCTGGTTGCCTTTGCAGAGCTAAGCAAAAATATTAAAATTTACCCTTGTTTCATTCAAAAGGTTGATTGCTTGGTTTGTTAACAATACACCGTGTTGCTACAATATGTTTCTGTAGAAGTCTGTAAAAACTTCACCCGAT
>JAPZDY010000009.1:19526194-19540616 GCA_029783645.1 Ctenochaetus hawaiiensis | reverse complement strand
CATGGCATGACAAAAAGAAATGTAAATGCATCCAGTGGAGATGCACTGTGTCTACACCGCCTGTGTGCATCAGCCAGACTCAGTCCTCAATTGGTGTCGCCGATGTTTCGACAGCTCTCCGAGTACAACGCGCTCTCTTTATTTATGCATGGATGGCCAAAAGAGACTGTAAGCATAAGAATATTCTTCGGGTAGCAGCCTCTCGCAAAGTGCAAGAAACAAGCCGTTACACAGCTGGTGTAAAAAGCTACTATTAAGGGGTCAATCCACTGCCTTCAATCCACTATAAAAACGGTTATGTAATGTGATCTCTGGCTCTTGAAGGAGCTTTCATAGTGCTGAAAAATGACCCCGATGATGTCAAGAGTCTAAGGAAAGACACTACTGACCTCGATTAAATAAGATGATTTTAAAGCTTGATGAAATACATAGTAGTAAACAAGCTTTTAGGGGATGAAAAAAACCTGTTGCTATGAAAGCAACTAAAAGCAGGGCAAGTGAGAATACATGTATTTGTACTTCAGATGGAACTTACATTACATTACATTTTGGACATACTGGATTATGGCAGCCTGGCAATAAGAATTCTGCTCAGACTCTGTATAAAAAGTGAGGCGGACAAACACATTTTGAAAAATGAGGAGGCCATTTCCCCACTTTCTCCAGGCTCTTGCCTTTGTTTGTAAATTCTGTGTACAGTTTCAGCCAGATGAGCAACCACGGCACATCAAAAAGCATCTGCAGCCGCCTCTCTGCTTGAACTTTGAGGCTCTCTGAGTCACACTCGAGTGTCAGAGCGTGATTCAAATTCTGCTCTCCTATGGGTGCTCCCGGTGGCTTGCTGGCTCAACGTTCCCTCAGCATCTGAAATTAGCAGTGGGACACTTTCTTTCAGACGGCAACCAAAGGGCCATTTCAAAGAGGACTGATGAGATGCAGGACCATCACTCTGTCATGGTCTCTGTGACAGAAAAGAGTCCCCTGTGTGTCTCACACTGGACAATTTCAACTCTATTTCTGCTTGCAAGGACTCAGACCTCCTCAGGCACACATGTAACTCTCACAATAAATACCAGGATGTTTGTGTTGATGTCTATGCTGTTGCTTTGTGTAGAAAGCAAACATCTATAAAGCAAAAGAACAAACAACATAGAATTGCCTTGTTGTGTTTCTTCAGCTGCAGTCTTTGTCCTAAGTTTTATTTGTGTTTTTTTCCTCTTTCCCAAGTCAATATATACAGTTGTCATAGGTGAAAGCAGCCTATCTGGGTGCTTTGCCTTTGCTTTTGTGCCCGTGCCCCTTTTTGAGGTGAAAGCAACTCCTCTATTGACTGGCAATAAATGCAAAGTTCAAGGTCTTTGAAAATAAGAATATCACATTGCTTTTTAGCTATTAAAGCCAAAATCTTATGGTCAGTCAGGCAAACAATTGTTGTCTGCATTGTAGTCGCCTATCAGTGTCATTATGTAGAAAAAAATTAAGAAATGGGGTCAATGTATTTACTTTAAATCTGAAAAATGGACAAACCTGACATATTCAGATACCTAATTAAAGACTAAAGTAATGTATTTCAGACATCTTACATTTTTATTTTTCTCTTAAAAGACTATATTTTGTGGTTTTGTCAGTCTGTCCAATGTGATTGTACTGTGAACTAATTACCTCGCTGTGGTGAATTGGAACTGTTGTTGGCTACCTGTACTTTCGGTGACTTAAGCCTGGCTCACACTACAGGATTTTAAAAATCTTATAAGATTCTAAAATCGGGCTGTATCACACACATAAGGAGTCAGCAAGTCAGCATTCACCCCTTTCACACACACACACACACACACACACTCATTCATTGATGACACAGGCTTTTTGTGCCAACCTGCCAATCAAAGACACTTGCACACACACTGATGGAGCGGACATCAGGAGCAATCTGGGGCTCAGGATTCTTCCCAAGAACACTTGGGAAACTTGTGCAGACTTAAGGAGCCAGGGATTGAATCACTGACCTTTCAATAAGTAGACAACCCCTCTCTGTCTCCTGAGCTACAGCATTGACATTGAGATGCAAAATTTTGTATTTATTGATACTCCAACTCAGCTAAGCTTAAAAACATTCTATTTTCAAAACGTAGCCGTCTCATCCATTTTTTTTCAAACTGTATTACTGAAAATGTGCATATAAATAGGATGCAGGATATTCACCTATTGACAGTAGGGAAAATATAAAATATTATTCACCTTTAACCAATCATCAAATTGTATAGTTAAGTTGAGTTTAAATAATAACCTAAAATTACTTGAACTTCGCATGTCAGTCATTGATATGATTAAAGGTCACAGGTTCAGTCTTCATACAAATCTGTTCATTTACAGCAAGGAGCTGTAGATTACAGCTGCAGCTAAGCGCTTACAAAGTTTCTGAAAATAAACCCTAATAATACTTCTGTCCCCTCTCTCTACATCTAATCATCAGCATTTTGTACCTGGCGAGCCCCTCCTCTTAGTTCTGCTACATTAGCAGCTAATAAATTTATTGGAATTTTTAACTACGGCAAACACATCATCTCAGCAAGCATGTGCCCATCCATTACAGCAGCCTGCGGCGGCCCGGCTAAATAAGAACAAATAGCAGCGATGCCATAATCACCACCAGCATTAGCATTAATGCCGTTACCGCAGTGAGTAATTGCAAGAACTGTAGCGGGCAGCCATCAGGCGTGGAAAATGTGGATGTGTAATGACATCAGGAGATTATTGAGATTGAGTATCATAACTTCATTCTCCTCTCTTTTTCTCCCTGCTGCTTGTGCTCCCTATTTCTTATCTCATGCTCTCACACTCTACCTCATAAGTCTTTCTTTTCCTCACACTTTCTTTCTCTTTTCTGTCTCATTGTCCCTCTATCCCTCCTTTAGTCCCATCTACAATTGCTCATAGCTCTTCTTCTGCGTGGGAGGAATGTCGTTTCCTCCTCCTCCTCCTCCCAATCTAGCTACTTCTCTTCATTTCTTACTCTTTTTTCCTCTTTGCCTTCTCTCCTGTGGCCCTGTGCGTCTCTGCAAGAGTGTGTGTGTGCGTGGGTGTGTGTGTGTGTGTGTGTGTTTGTGTGAGAGAGACAGCAAGAAGCACTGACAGAGAACAATATTAAGAAGAAAGTGAGAAAGGGAGAGACAGAAATAGGGAAACTACATGAAAAAGACAAAAAGAGAAAAAATATATGGATAAGAGCAGTGAGTGTGTGTGCAAGTTTGGGTGTGTGTTGAGAGAAAGAGGGAGCCAGAGAGCAAGGCAGAGGCTCCTCTGATCACTAACTTGGTGTCCTACTTACTCACTCTGCAGCACTCCCAAATAACAACCCTGAGCTGTGATATTATACACCCAAAACACACAGACACAGAAATAACCACTTACATGCTCACACACACAAACACACAGCAAGGAACTTACACACTGAATAACAACAGTCATGATATTACATCCTGTACAGACATGCGCCCCCATCTTCACAATACACAAATAACACACACGACAATAACACCAAGAGGTGTGACATTAATATAAGTTGCTTTCTTTTTTGCAAACACACCGGAGGTGATACAGTCTGTTTTTTTTCCTTTTCTCTCTCCCTCAAGAGGGCTATCTGCCATCTCCCAGCATCCTCTCCAACAGGGACAGACGGGAGAGAGACTTCACTTCTTCCTTCTAAGAACACATAGCAACAAACCACAAGCCTCAACCCAAGTTAGGCTCAACTATTCATGATATGAAACAATACCACGGTCGAAGTTTGCATCAAAACAGTATCTGCAGACTCTTTGGAGCTGATGTTGTGGTGTCATCTGGGGACTTTCAGTGCTTGCCTTGTTAAAATCTAACTAAAAGGATTTTTTAGTTAAGTTGTTTAGTTGTTTTACATCTTGGAAAGTTGACATGTGGGGTCCTGCAGGGTCAGTCTTGGGTCCATTGCTGCTCAGTTGGTAACTGTTGTCTCTAGTTTGCTAGAGCACAAGTTTATCACCGACGATCTGGAGTGAAACTACCAAACTAAATAGTGACTCAATTTTTTTAAGACAGTGAAAAGCCGTATTTGGAAACACATTTTGCTTCTGTTATGGTGAGCATCCAAACAATCCAAAAGTTATGCTAGAACAGCTAACATTTTAATTATTAACTAGCTCTAAAGCATAATAGTTATTGTTTCTTTATATCATGACTTCTAAATATATCATCAGAAGGTGAGCATTCAGCTGAGGTTAATTGTCAGGAGTTGCCAGTTAGCCTAAGCTCAAAACAGGATGAAGCCAGAGTAGCCTACACTGAAGTGTCAGCTGCAGGTTAGCCACCAGCAGCTGTTTTATTAGCTGGAAAACAATAGTGGTTGGCCAGAAGTGAAATCTGCATATATTTACCTCTGTCAGTAATTATGGACAAATTGTTTGGAAAACTACAGAGAATTTTATTGTATAAAGCAAATGGAGCTAAACAAATTGTAAACTAAAGTTAATATGTGCAAAATCCAGATTGTATTTTATTTTAAATTATGCTAAATAGAAAGTTTGTTGTTGTTGTTGTTGTTGTTTTTTGTTTTGTTTTTGTTTGAGTTTCTAAAAACCAAACAAAAGAGTCAATTAATTGATTAGAGTGTTGTCCGAAACACACTGCCACAGTGCCATTTTGAGAAATCAAAGCCAACTTGTCTTGGCATTAATAATTGAAGAAGACTGTTTTACTGAAAGTCAAGTCTAACTGATTAAAAACTATAAGGATTATCTTGCTCAAGGGTGCTGTGTGTAGAAATAAAAGAAGGCCAGATTTCAGTAGCCAGTCAGGCATTTCAAACCAGCAGCCTTGAAACAGCAAAATAAACATGAGAATCGTCATATGCATGTTATTTCTGATGCTGGAGGTCTCCAGATAAAAGCAATGAAAACAAAAGAGTTAATCTGATGATGTTGTGAAGTAGCTTTAATCCTGATTTTTTTTTAAAAAAAACAGCCACCATTGCAGATAAAAATCTATCAAACTAGAATATTTAAAAAAAAAATCACTTCACAGTAAGCTGTTTGCTGACTTCCTTCCTCAGTCTGGCTGGTGTTCCCTAGAAAGTTAGCGACAGGTTACCAATCTGAAACTCAGCATTCCTTATCATGATTTAATATCTCTTAGGATTTGAACATTGTTGAAACATCTGGATTATCTAAGTGCACACCTCAACAAATAGTCTATCTGATAAATTCATATTCCATCTAGACATTTTCATGTGGGAATGTTACATACATTAAGCTTAAATTACAAAAAGCCTCCTTTATGAGTTCAGACAATCTGCAAACAAGAGGAAACACATTTCATTTTCTTCAGTCTTTCTCTCCCCCTTTCTTTAAAATTTTCTCTATTCATCTTTGGCTGTAGCTGCCGGAGAGCTGAAAGGTACACTGGTCCAATCCTCAGAGCTCTCCTTCTCTTCCTCATCCTCTCTTTTATCCGCCCCTCTTTCTCGCTTTAAGGCCAGCAGTGGACACACACACAAAAGAAACACACACAGCTAGAGCTTGTGTGGAGATATGTCGGGAGGAAAGGGCAGCTCCCAGGAGCTCTCGCTTTTCTTCTGTTCTCCTCTTCATCACCAAACCCACTCCTGTCACTTTTTTCCTTCCTTCTCATCCTCTTACTTTTTTTCTGCCTTCATTCCTCTTTTTAAACCCTTGTTCTAATGGCCAGGCAGGCACAGACACACATCCAACGGAGATGTGACAGAAACCACACAAACACGCTGTCTTATTTGTTTCCTGTTGTGCTGCTGTGACATAATCCAAATGTCCTCAAAATCTCACCACATTTCATCTGCTTCCATCCTTATTGAAACCAGCTCAAAACATGAGGAAAATCATGATAATGTACAAATGTGCTGCAAAAAGGACAATAAAAAATAATATTCTGGAAAACTCTAATGTTTTCAGCAAAAACACTCACAAGCCAGAATAGCTGAGGGAGAGACTTCAGGGTTAGCAGGGAGACAAGACACTCAATTACTTTATCTGACAGGAACTTTAAAAAGTTTAAGTCTCTTAAAAAATATATATTTTGCGAAGAATACATAAAGCAAAAATAGATTCATTTTTGTTCAATCTTAACATTCTTTTACAGCAACAAATACTTTGCTATCTTGATGATGGGCAAATAACCTGTGTGTAGGAGAAAACTCTGGACAAGAGTGTGGCAGTTTGACAGTCTGCTGCATCAAAATAGCTCCAAACTCCAACTCTGAATGAAGGACACATTCTAGTCTTGCTACTTTGCAGCCCAAAAATGTCCACATTTGTAGCATCGTTGCCACACAGGTGGGCATGTTTTTTGTTTCATCTTGATTTGGATCATGTTTAAGTTAATAATAACTAATCACATTAAGATAGACCCTTTCTCCTCTGTTGTAGACACTTGTAGACACAGGACATATTTCAGGCAAAAAGTCAAGCATTTTTTTAGTGGGTGTTGGTCTCCCTACCAGGGCTGTATCTTGTCATGGTTAAGTTTAAATGATATTTAATGGAAGGAGTCAGAAGATACAGCCAGGAGGCTGAGAGTTCTCAGAGTTGTGTCTCTGCTCTTTGCAGAAGATGTTGTTCTGTTAACTTTGTCAGAAACTGAACTTTAGCAAACATTAGGGCCATTTGCAGCAGAGTGAAGTGGTTCAAATAAGCGTATTGATGCAGCATCAGCAGTAGTGTCGTTGTAACCCAACCCTGAATAAATTCAAAGCTGCTTCAGTTCAGCAGATGGCATATACAGAACTTCATGCTATCCTGTTAAAAAGTAACAACTTCATGAGCCGATAAATTATGAACGTTTCATCTAGTTCAGCTGCCCACATGTGGTCTAAAAAAATCAAAAACAGCTTTTATGTTTTTTCACAATCAATTTGTTAGTAATATTAAAATTGACTTTAAAAATAATATTGAACTCTTCAGCTACCAATTTAAATTACTGAAAAAGCACCATTGCTAATTCCTTGTAATGCTTTTCTCTCTGTGAAATCTTTTCATTTTCCAATTAAACAAAGGAAATGCTTCTTAAAATACGATCTTTGCAACACATAAACACATCATACACAAATCATTCACAAAGCTGCTTCCTATTGAGTCCGTTCTGTTTGTTTGATCTTTGCCTCATGCTGCCTTTGAGATCTGCTCATGGTAAGCTGGAAGCAAAGACATGAGGTATTTGTAACTGAGACATTTTAGGTATGTCATTTAATCTCTGACTGTCTGTTTTTCAGATTTACAGGTAAATGCTCACAGGGGAAGCAGTCTCCTCAGAGTCATCTCTGGGCACAGTGCACAGTCAAGATTTCCTCTGAGCTTTTCAATAGGCCTCAAATCAGAAGCAAATGAGTGATAGCAACATCTTCAGGCCATTCAGGCTGGAAGGAAGAGTGAGCTGGAGGGAATGAAGCCAGAGAAGAGAAATGAGAGGTATTACAAAGAGAGTGGGGAGAATGAGTGGCTGGGGAGGAGATGAGACGGAGATGTGGCAAAAGAGAAAAAGACAGAGAGAAGAGGCGAGGGGAAAGTGGACGAGCCACCAGCATTCATCCATTATCCACAACTGCTTATCCATTCTAAGGTCTTTGTTGGCTAGTGGGGTCTCAGCTGACATTGGGCGAACTGCAGGATACACACTGAACAGGCTGCCTGTGCATCACAGGGCTGACACAATGTAACAAACAACTGCCTTTAAACCTAACCTGCATTTTTTTGGACTGTTGGAGGAGGCCAGAGACAACCTGAAAGAACCAACGCAGACACAAGGAGAGCATGAAAACTCCACACAGAAAGGCCAGAACCCACAAACCCCCTGTCTGAGAGCTTACGGTGCTAAACTACTGCACAGTGAACTACTGCGCCGTCCACAAGATACGAACAGTTCAGGGAAAAGGGAGAAATGGAGAAGGAGGAGAAGAGCTGAAAAGGCAGAGGAGATGTGAGAGAATAAAGACAAGAGAAGGGAGAAGATAAAAGAGACAGAAAGACAACCAGACACAAATGTGATCAAATATACATAGAGACTATAAATCTGCAGAATGAACTTGATACTCCTCACAGCCTGACACAGAAAAAGATGGAGGGATCAGAAAAGTGATGATGGAGAAAACGGAGGAAGAGTGGATACAAACACAGGACAGTTAAATAGTGGAAAACATGAGTTGAGTATGACTGGAAAATGTATAAAACTGAAACCAAAGGAAGCGATATTGTTGACCAGTGTCGATGACACTTTATAGTTTCAGCTGCTGCAGACTTGCATTGAAGCACCAAGTTCAATGTATTCTGTGTCATCAGCACTGATTCACAGGAGGATTGTACTATGTGTGACAAACTCAGAGACTGAACTGAGATCTTTACAGAGTGATAGTTGAAAACTCCAGAAAACAACAGTTTTTGGTGGCAGCCTGATTACCATCTAAAATCCACAGTTTCACCCTGGAAATGAGATTATTTGCAGCACAAACAAAATGTTGGTTTCATCTATCAGACACATTAGACAGGCAAATACAACACAGTCCACAAAATGACTGTGTTACAGAGGGCTTATTCTTTTTCTGTACAAATGACACAAGTTAAAGTATTAACACCCACATCAGCCTTTAACATGCTAGTATCTCACCTGGATAAAAAGAAAAGCATGTGACCATAAATTCAGGTATGAATGCAAGCAGATGGGATTTGCCCATCTTGAGATGGCTGAACTCACATATGATTAGAACTTATGCAGGTGTAAGAATAAACTCTGCAACATTATTTTTAAGGATAGGTTCACAATTTTTTGAAAATGATATTTTCTTGTTTACATCCTTCCTTCAAATGTAAGTGATGGTGGACATAATCCACAGTCTAAAGTTTATCTGAAGCACATATGAGGCCTAAGCATTCTGAGTTTGACAAATCAAGTGAGTATCTACCAAAGTCATGGTCTTTTTGTTATGAAATTCCCTCTTGGTGTTATTATCCCTCCACTGCAGCTCAGGGAAATACTGTCCAGGGAAACACAAAGAAGGAGTTTTGCACAGAGAGACAGTTAGCTTGAAAGATATCCATGCTGATCAACTCAGACTGCTGAAGCCTCATATTAACCCCCTAACTTTTAGCTGCCCGCCAAAAGCTAGCAAGAGTAGCTTACAAGTCTTCCCATGCATAAAAATGAATGCCAAAGTCATCCACTGCAGAGGGGATAAGCTTTAAACAATACAGCAGCCTTGCTTCACTTGACCTGGGAAGCACCATGTGGACTTAAATTTTTACCAACCATTTCGATCTCACTTTCGTATTGAGATGTGGGCCAAAATCAAGAAAAAGGACACATTTATTTATGTGTATAGGAGGGCTTGTTGACTGGATGTCACTAGCACGATTACATTATTGAGAGACAGATCTCAGCACGTTACACAGGTTTTTCCACCATAAATGTTTTTTATTTAAGTATTTGAAAGTGATGATTAGTGCTGGACAAAAATGAATTGCTAAGAAAAAGAGAAATAATACATTCTACAAGAGAATTTTTAGCCCTTATGAATATCAAATGTGATTACTGTTCCTGGATCAGAAACAGACAGACATGCAGATTGAGCCATGCTAGCTGTTTCTCTGTTTCCTGTCTTTATGCCAGGCTAAGTGAACTGACAGTCAGCAGAAGTTGTTTTTTTTGTGTGCAGACATGTAAGAGCAATATCAGTCTTCTTATCTTATTCTCATCAAATGCATGCATAAAATGTCTGTTGGCAGAGTCTACCAGTCTTATTAGTTTCTCTCATAAAAGAATTCCCCCTTTAACATTGTCTATTGCTTTTTCTGCAGTCTGCTGACCCTGCGTCCCTCTCAAATATGCTGCCCATTGTGTTAATGTGCTTGATTAAGTCTTGCTTACTTCAGAGGGAGCACAAAACCAATGCTCTGCAGAAACACTGGATATGCAGAGCAACATGTAAATACCTACTTAAACATTATAAACTCTCATCCTGTGCAGGACTGTCTCATCACTGTATGGGAGACAGTCCGGCAAGGTCCCATAAAGCTCAGTTCTACTGGTCTAACCTTTGTGTCACATGTTGAAAAACAGCCACTACAACTGTTGTTTTAACCAACCATCAGTTACCAGCAGGTATTGTCCAGCTTCCAGCCTCAGGGGTCAGTAATAAGCTTTATTCCCTTGGTGCACCACAAGGAGATGAAGAGGATGCCACATTCAAACACTTACTCCAACATGTGAAACAAAGATAAGATTGATGCTTTATCAGAAGTTTTTAAAACTGTATTTTAAGGTTTCCCAAGAAAAAGGAGTAAAATGGTGAAACTAGCCCCTTAGTTTTGCAAATATATGTCTGATCAGCCACCACACCCCTGATAGCAGTGCACAGCCACTTCTTAAAGCTGTTCTATGGCCCCCTCCAGGACACTCAGGGAGGCAGTGGATGAGAAGTTTCAAATGGGGCTTTTATACAGTGCATTCACAACTGATTATTTTTCCATTCAATAACGTCAGCTAGGAAAAGGGGTTGGAGGAATGGTGATGGAGGGGTTACCACAGTAACCAGGTGGACCTGAACCCAACAAATCCTGAGGGTGTTTTTGCCTCAGTAGCTGCTGAACAAACCTGTGAAATTAAGCAAAGGAGCAGACATGCATGTTCCTATGTATGCCTGCCAAAGGCCCTCCATTGTTCCATGGCATCTGTGGCGCATACTGTATTTTGTGTTATATTTAGTTTTGTATAATTTAGGTTGCCAAAGTAATAACTCACAGGCGAAACACAGTGGCACTGCCAGGCTCCTTCCTCTCTGCCTCCTTTTATCCATCATTCGGAGTGCCTCAGTGTTTACAGCAAAGTAGCACTAAAGTTGCATCATTTTGCTCCCTCTCCTTCCCTGCAAACTCCATTGGGTCATCTAGCAATACTCTCACTCAACAAGGAATAGTGATTTTTGTTTTGGCTCTAAGGCTGGCAGACGCCCATCTCTAAGTATTTTCCTTTTCAAAACACCCACAGCTCTGCCCCTCTTATCTCAGCCAATTGCCTGCGTGCCTCATGTGGCAGCAAAGGTGATCACAGAAAAATGTAAGCACAACATGACACTCAACACTGACCTGAGTTCTGAATATCATTCTATTTTTTTTTCTTTTTTATGCTGACTACATTCCCACTTTATTCCCATAAAACAGCTCGAAGCAGACATTTTTCTCCTGTGCTGGCACAGCACTAACACAAAGCGAGGAAAAAGGTGTAGTATGAGAGGAGACTAAGGATTAAAAAGCTTGTAGTCAAAGTCAGGCTACGCTCACTGATGTGATGAGCCTACTGTCAGTCTCAAATTTCCCAGAAGGCCTGTCACACCCTTCACACACTTTTTCATTTGGAAATATTACGGTCTCATTCTAAAACAGGAAATATGCCATTTAAATGAAAGTATAACTCAGAATGAAACTCAGTTGATTCAGTGAATTATTAATTAAAGCTCTTGGTTCTTTTCTATATGTGCAGAGCTGCAGAGAGGGAGTTCAGATGCAGTGACTACCCAACGTAATTAATTTGGCTCAAGTTAATTAATTGTATGTGACAATAGAAGTGTAGAGGTGTGTGAAGTGTGCCTCATCTACATCATCTCATCAACTCATTAATAAATGCCTTGCCTGATAACTGGCCTTCATGCAGGCCTAAGAAAGACTGTTATTAGGCTATTGGATGATTCTGCAAAATCCAGCATTACAATAATTTCTTCTCTCTACATTGTTTGTGTATTGCAAATACATTATGATAAGAAAGCGGAGGGTCTTGGTTCTGGTTTACAAAACAGCTGACATTAGCTTAATGGTAATGGGACATCTAACCATCCATCCACCACACTGACCAACACACCCTTTCTTTCTTTCTTATTTGCACAGAGCAGTACCAGTGGATATAAATCACTGAATATCTGTCCTATATTAATGAAATTCTTGGGAATACTGAGCTGCCTTTGTAGTTGCAAGTGTTAGAGAATCCCACCAACTCATTAATACAGGAAGCAGTAATGCACAATAAATCCTTAATGATATTACAGTTATAATCCGTAAGATTTCAATTACATTTAGCCCCATTTTTGATACTATTTATGGGCTACATTTTTTCAGCACATATTTCCATACAGTAATGACTTCTCTACATGTAATTGTGTACATTAGTAAGAACTGTCACACGCACACAGGATAAACAGGAACCCATGCATACATGCATCCAATTTCCTCCTGCACGACTTTTCTTCACAGTACACAGCCAGAGGGGCTTTGATTGTCAAACAGCCTCAGGAAATTCAATGTATGTCACTGAGATCTCTAGAGCTTACCATGAAAGTTGTGTTAAGTCCAAATTTATACTATATACTAATATGTACAGTACATACTGTGTACTAAGTATCACAGTATACTCTTTCAGCTTTGAGAATAAAAAAATCAATCAGTTTACAGTAACAGAAAATGATAAACTGGACTTAACAACTTACATCAATCAAACTTTAGAGTGTTGGTGCAAAAATGAACACAAAAAGATTGCAGTTTTTGGATAAGTTAATATTTTTGCAGTTAACTGAAGTTAATTGAGGGAATCTGGTTTATCTGGTTTATTTTCACTGTCTTTGTTTAATATCTCAGGCTGTAACGTGACTATAAACAGAGAACATTTTGAGCACCATTTTGTCAGCAGATGAGTAAGAAATGGGAAACTGCGAAGACAAATCAAAGAAGCCTCAGTGAACTTTTAGATGAAGACCTACATACAAACCAGTGCACACTAGCAAACTCCAACACACCCTTGAGAACAACAACACCTTTTTCAGTGCCGTTTGATGGAAAACTATGCTTAGATCACGAGTGCTCATAGCATGGTTCAGCAGCACTGGAGACCCTGCCATGTCACTCTGATACAACACACTGACACTTCTGTAATAAAGAAGCAACTCTTGTCAGCAAATCTTTCTTAGGATTATCACACATTATATTATTTTTAAGCTATGACACCATGTTCTGTGTGAGGTTGGTGATGGTCTATTACCTGGAACAAAGCTTCCCTGCACCACGTCCTTATACGCCCACCAACTCTCATCAAGCTTGGATGTAATAGGCTGAGCTGCAAGGAGAAAGACAGAAAGAAGGAAATGCTTTTTAGTAAATGAGCTATGTTTGTTTTCAGATTTTTTGGAGTGTAAATAATTCACCGCCAGCGATGCTCCCATTGAACTGCAAAGCTTAAAAAAAGCAAGTGGGAAAATAGTGAAGAAAAAGAAAAGAGAAGAAAGAAAGATAAATATGGACTCAGCCCAGACAATGATGTAACTCTCACCAATAAAGCTCATCACCAGGGATTTTAAATTCATAAAAAATGTAATCAGGTTTTCACAAGGAACATTATAAAGCAGGAGAAGACATGAAGCGAAACTGCAGCCATGTAGCCATGGCGTGACTTCATCACATTAACGTTTAAGCCAAAGTAATATCATACAAAACATTATTTTGTCTTCATTATTAAACAGGTATCATCATTCTAGCAGCCATGTATGGGGTTAGTGTCTGTGAAACTATTTTTATGTAAATGGCCACTCTCATTGAGAGTATTTTTAAGTACATTGAAGCTTGCTAATTGTGTAAGGTTGAATTATAAGCTACTTAACTTACAACTATGGTCAAAGCAGACCTAACATCAGACAAACTAAAGCCTGAGGAGGCAAAGAAATCTGACAGAGCGATGAAGTGGCAGGAATAGCTGGACCGCAATGGCAGTACAGCGACTTGGAGTGGGTGAGTTAAGAGGAAGACGGCTGGTTTTTACAGAACAGTGAAATAAGGGAACAAGGGGCAACTGTCCAGGGAGGCAAGGGTTCAGCTGACTGAGAAAAGGTGTGAAACTGGTAGACAGGTGGGGAATGGCAAGGTCTGAAAAGGTACAAGAAAACACAGGGGCAAGAGAGCACAAAGGTTATGAAAGGGAAGGAGAAGATAGGGAGACAGTGTGAGTTATTAATCTATGCTATCTATGAATGGAGAAGGGTTTTTCTTTAATATCTATAATTGTTCTCACACATAAACTAATGGTCTGCTTTTTAAGCTTGTTCAGACTGAGCATCTATTGATGCAAGTAACACAGTGATAACAAGATACAGATCCAACATCTCAGTAGATTTTTTTTTTGTGGAACAAAATTAAGTCCATCTAAATGTCAGCCTAATCAAGTACAACGTAGTGCACATATTTCTTGTATGGAGTCATTATTGTCAAATGAAAAGTCAACACTCAGGTATAAGTCACTAATCTGTGGGCAGTTTTGCCAAGCTTGAGCATAAATCTGACAGTATCTTTGTAAATCAATGATCACACTTATATTCGCTCTTATATCAAACCAATCTTCA
>JAPZDY010000009.1:19495454-19510189 GCA_029783645.1 Ctenochaetus hawaiiensis | reverse complement strand
TCGATACTTTTCCAAATAAAAAGAGAACACAAAAAATGTCATTATTGACTTTATTTTAATAGAAAATCTTGGAACTACAACTATCCATCAGTAAATATATTTATAATAATGGTATTAATATTTATAATATAATTACGAGAAAAGATCTCGTAATTACGAGATCCTGATCTCGTAATTATGAGAAAAGATCTCGTAATTACGAGATAAGGTGTTTTTTTATGCAGTGAATGCAATGCGCTTGTATTCACTGGATAAAAAATAATTAGACACCTTATCTCGTAATAACGAGAAAGGATCTCGTAATTATGAGATCCTGATCTCGTAATTACGAGATCTTTTCTCGTATCTCGTAATTACGAAATCTTTTCTCGTAATTACGAGATCTTTTCTCGTAATTACGAGATCCGGATCTTGTAATTACGAGATAAGGCGTCTATTTATTTTTTTTTATGCAGTGAATGCAATGCGCTTCCCTACTTAAGCGCATTGCATTCACTGGATTAAAAAAAAATTAGACGCCTTGTCTCGACGAGATCAGGATCTCGTAATTACGAGATCTTTTCTCATAATTACGAGATCCTGATCTCATAATTACGAGATAAGGCGTCTAATTTTTTTTTATCCAGTGAATGCAATGCGCTTCCGTAATTTCCACTGGATTTGCAAACAAATGCTTTGTGTTTTGAATGAGAAAATCTTATAATAAACAACTTTGACGACATCTCCGCAGCCACAGACGGTGCCCTCCTCTCTCCCCCTCGTTCTCTCATCCCTGGCGCGTGGGGGGCAGCGTTAACACTTTCAAAACAGCAAACTTTATTGGTACATTTGAATGTGGGAGTTTTACTCTCAATTGCAGTTTTTAAAAAAATCACTGCAGCTGTGGTCTCGGCTGGTCTTGAGGAAAAATCCCGAGTCCGTCTCATCCGAGGCCGAGACAAGACCGAGTTAAGACATGGTCGATACCGAGACAAGACCAAGACCTTGAAAATGTGGTCTCGAGACCAAGACCGATCTCGAGTACTACAACACTACAAAAAACATAACAGAGTAAATATGCAATTGAAACAGTATTACAGAAAATGTAACAAAAATTTGTCACTATTAAAAAATAATTGGTCCTTCTGGAAATGATATATCCCTCTGGTTTAGTTTCAGCAGTTGAAATGTCGAAATACAGTTCATCATTTGGCATTTTCACCTTAAATTGATAAACAGAAAAATAGAGAGGCAGACAGGAAACAAGAGGACAGAGAGAGAGAGGCATGCACCTTAACTTAACTATGAGAATTTTTCTCCCACACCTCTGGGATGTTTCCGATGTTATGGTATGTTTTGTCCTGCAGATAACTGCACTGTTAGTGTGATACGAAGGACACCGATGTGCCTGCTGTACTCAGAGAACATGTATGTCAACTATTTGCAATCTGTTCTGTTACTGGATGAACTTCTGATGCATCTGTTAATCAGTGTTGTTCTGATTTGTCATGAAGACTTCTGATAACAGGATATAAAAAGGATGGGAGCTCACTTCATTATTTTGTGAGCTTCTCCAACAGTTTCCTGTAACAGACCTCCAGAATAACCCACACTCTAACTCCAAGCATGCTGTGTGGGAATGGCAGCTGGCCAGCTGGGCTGCTCTGTGGTTTTATTTTGATATTACGACTTTCAGGACAACCTGTGGACAACAGAGAAGACATGCAACTAGTAACTCCTCAGATGGAAAAGGTGTCACACAAGAGGATGGCGACTTCTCCTTCAAACACAGAGTATGAGTCAACCTACGCTTTCAAGGTGAGAGGATAAAGGAAATGTTTTGGTTCAGAACATAAATGTAGTAAATGCTTTGTTCTTCTTGGTGCAGTCACAGTTAAGTTTTACGTTCACCAAGGAGAGAGGACATTGAAAGGTTTTATTGCTACTGTTTATGAGACTGTGGAATAGCTACAGTCAATTGATGACTTAATTACATGTTTTATGTGCCTAGGCACACGAATACACTTGTGAAAATTTTTGGAGAGAGAACAGTAAAAACGCAGCTGATGACTTGATAAATCAGGCAAAAGAACATCTGCCACCAATAAAACATCAACTGAACCAAATCACTTGCTAGTAACAGGGAAAAATGTGTAACAGCCACAGGTTGACAACCAACCATTATCATGCGCTGCTTTTATCAGAGCTTTAAACCCTGGTCTCTCAGTGTTTGTGAAGGGGTGGGTGAACAGGTTGATGGTGTTGCAAATTTTTTTCTGTTGATCAGCATTGCAAACAGCGTTGGGACTTACTTGCTCTTCTCCTTCTTCTTTCCTTTCCTTGTTTAATGTCAGATGGCAAACACTGTTTAAGAGCATGACCACCTCCCATTATGACAAGCAAAAATGGAAAGACATGAAATAATTTAAACTGGCACAGGACTATTTATTACTTTACACAATATTCATAATTCACTTTTTTAATATCCTGGTTATTACCAATATTGGCATAAATTGACATCTCAAGTTGAAAGGCACAATTTGTACAAAAAAGTCTTCATATTTAATGTTTTATTAAATTTTTATTTTTTAGCAAGTAGGCCATTTTGCATATAATTTGAACAGGTTCAATATCATTGTGCCCTGCGTTTTTTGCATCTTCTTCACTTCGAAACTGGGAGTGCTTGCTCCTCCCTTTTCATGTGTGAAATTAGTAAAAGCCACACCACAATCTCCTCTTGTGTAATGGCACTAGGGGACTTTGCTCTATTAACCAGACTTAACATTTGACACCTGAAAACACGATCATACCAGACCGTGTATGGTTTTCAACCATTTTAATTGTGCCCCTTATTCGCTGTATGAACATCTTATAACACTACTCTGTGTGTGTTGCAGCATTATGTGCGTCAGTCCCAGTCGTTGTCTGCTGCGGAGCAGGAGTTTGTCCTGAAGAGGAAACATGTCTCACTGAAATCACTCAACAGCTTGGGAATTGAGTGTACAATGGTAAAACTGAGAAGATGTTACTCTTGAATAAATATGTCAGAGGTCAGCTTTCTTTTTCTTCCTCTCTTCCTTTCTCACAGTTTTCCTACATCAGTACTTAACAAAAATACCTACAGTTAATCATTATTTTAGCAGTTTTTGCAAAAGTAATTAAACTATCAGTCTTTTTTGTGTAGCATTTAAACATCAGACATTTCCATTTCGAAACAAGGTTAAGAGTCCACAGCCGTGCCAGCAGTTTTTGTGAGACTGTTCTTTAACACAGCAATACCTTGTCCTTAATGCTATAGTCAGCATGCTAGCATGCTATCAAGAGGGGTGTTAAAGTGCCATTAGGAATCATGTTTTAGTTTGGCCTGTTAGCATGCTAATATGTGGTGCTTAGTACTAAAAGTAATCTTATTACAATCTTTCTCCATATCAAAAAATGCTAAGAGATAGACCTACAACAAACAAAGATAACAGCACACAGCCATGAATTCTACCAGGAATAAAGACCAAAGTAAACTGACTGACCAGCAAATGTTAGCATCCTAATCAGACAATGACAGAGCTAAGATGTTGTTTACCATGCTAATTAACTACATCTACTACATTTGTGGTGTAACTCTGTGATGTAAAGTGGCATGAACCTTGAACTTTACAACAACTATAACAACAGGAAAATCCTTTAAATCTGATAATGGCACTAGATGAAAAGTTAACAGTCATCCAAGGTCACTGTGAGCGTCATTTAAAAATTTCATGACAGTTTTCCAATAATTATTAAAGTAATATCCTTTTTGGGTTCTGTTTAAGCATGAGTTGTATATCAGATATTTAAGTGAATTTTAAGACGGTTTGGATTCAAGTTATGCTTTGGGGCAAAAACTGCAAGAGGTGTCAGACTGCTGCAACTACAGTGATCAACCTTGAGATGCAGCAGCAGCAACACTAAGAAACACTCTTGTTGACTTGGATGACAAGAAGAAAGTATATTTCTGGAATATGTTGTCCTGTTTCTGCCCCTTTAAAGGCATAAATAAGCAAAAGATCTTTTTACCGTATTTTTCTTTTTCTGCACTTATCTGTCTCTTTATTTTTCTGTTGCTACTATTTCCTTTTCTTTCTGTCTTTCTTGCAGGAATCAGTCCCTCACATCGCACTCTTGGCATCAGGTGGGGGTCAGAGGGCAGCTGTGGGTCTGGTGGGTTCCCTCCATCAGATGGAAAAGGAAGGTCTGCTGGACACTCTGCTCTACCTGGGAGGAGTTTCTGGCTCTACCTGGTAACCACTTACACACAGAAATGCGCGTAATGGAATTACATGAACACAACACTTGCATGAAAAATTTTAAATATGGAAAATCAGCTTAACTTGATCCTGCCTCTGTAAGAGGACTCTTTATGGTTCACTGAAGACTATTGAACTGACCACATCCATCTTGGAACCTTGCCTTCATTTAGATCTCTACTACACACCTTTGAAGGTTCCTAACAGCATCTTGCACTGTTGTAAGGATATCGCTTTGACACATTCTTTAGACAGACACATTAACACCTGTTTCTCCAGAAGCATATAATGACAAGTGTGTGGGCCTGCACCTGTACACACACACATACACACATACGCACACACACACACACACACACACTAGAAACAATGCCAGCCTCATTTTCCTGACTGGTCATCAAAGAAGCAAAGTCTAATTGTACCAAATTATAAAAAGTTAGTACATTGTACTCAAGTCGAATTTAAGGCTACGTAGTGGTCATTAACAGTAATGTGAGGTAACCATAATCATTGGTGCTCGGCAAACATTCAGTTGCTCTAAGTTGTCCTTCTGGTGAATGTTTTTGATCACATTCAAGCAAAAATCCGTAACTATTTACCATGTGGTGACTGGGGAAGCAGTTTACATTCATCTTTCAGCCTCCTTCCTCTGTTCTGTAGTTTATCCTCATCGTACTCAGATTTTTTATAAGATTAAATTTTGCTTTATTGGCATACCTGTTCTTAAATACATTATAGAGCAGGTTGTATAAGGTGTACAATGTGAGTATGATAGTTTGAAATTTAAGCGGGGACAGTTAATGAAATGAAAAAAAACATAGCAAACAAATCACTTATGTTTATAATAAGATGAGATACAGTCAAACAATATAACCTGAAGACTAACACTAAAAGCCTTATGAAAAAGAGATTAGATAAAAAACAGAATCACACATGAAGGAGTCTCAGTCGTGTCATGTTTTGTTCTGCTAGTATCTCAGTAAGCCAGGACTTTCTCTGACATATAAGACAGATTGTCCCTGTCTATTTTTTTAAAATAATATTGACTTTTGTATGTCTCTCTCCCTCAGGTCCATGTCCTCCTTGTACAGCGACCCACAATGGAGCTCCCACATGGACAGAGCAGTGTCCAGGCTGTCGGGTCCTGGGGTTGGGCTGGAAAAAGCTCTGGCCTGGTTGGGTGAGAGTGTGAAGGGAGAGCACTTCTCTCTCACAGATATCTGGGGAGTCTTGACCTCTGCTGGGATCATGAAACAGGTACTTTACAAACATACAGGACAAAGATAAAAGAAAGCTGACCTAGTGTGTTTTTATTTCTTTTTAACTGTGGAGAAGCAAAACAGTTAGCAAAATTTTACTGATCTGATCCCTTAAGGAAATTAAATTGGTAAGGAGCTAGTGCCTTGCACAGAGACACTGAGTCTCTCTGTTTAGACCACAGTGTCATGGGATGTAAAGGTAATTAACATTGTCACATTATGTGCATGAAACAAAGGCATCATGAAAATAGAAAAAAATGCTTTGGTCAGGTTAAGATCAATAAGAATTTATTAGTCATATTTTTAAGTTACTTATTTTCAAAATAAAATGAGGTTCTTCATTTTATTTTCCTGTGCTTAACTTAGTTTTGACAAAAGAGAACATACCACAATGTCTAGGCTCACATTTTAATGACCTGATGTTTTCTTGACAGTTTGACACTAGGCGTCTTTCTCAGGATGGCGTGAACTCTTTCAATCCATATCCAGTCTACAGCGCAGTGAACAAAAACTGCTTGCAACGTGACTCAAACGAAGGTTCTGAAAACACACACCTACAGGACAAACAAAAAATTCTTCAATTTGAAAAGATTATTGTGTCAAAGGCTTACAGGCTGAAGCTGGAGAACAGCATTTTCTTGAAAATGAATGTGGTTATAACCCCTGTGGTGGATTCTAACATTTACCATCTCAGTCTCTCTACCTCTGTCTTTGCCTCAGGTAAATGGTTTGAAATGACTCCTCATGAAGTTGGCTTCACAGATCTGGGTCTCTTCATTAACACCTCTTATCTAGACGGTAGAATCCATGAAGCAGATCCTGAAGGTAAAAGCCCTGGGATGGATATGGTCAGGCTGCAAGGTGTGTCTTCTTCTCTTGTCTACTAGAAACACAATCATATAAATACAGAGAAATCTTTCTCAAGCTAACTGCCCAGAAAGAGCATTTGTTGTTACATCAAGGAAACAGTTTTAATAAGCAGTTTTAATATAAGAAGAATAAAAAGGATTGTTTTCTCAATATAATCAAACTTTAGTTCAGTTGTTCCGTTGCAGACAGTCTTATTAGGCTGACATTGTATAAAAATAACTCACTTTACAAGAATCATGCTAACCTCATTCTCAACTCCTGTGCCTTTTTTAAAATTAATTTAGGGATTAATTTATATATACTGCTACTAAGGAAATATTAGAACTGTTCCATCATGGTCATCCATATATTTATTTTTAACATAAATGCTTGGGCACATATACTTGTCTTAAAAGTTGGAGTCCAGATTTTTTCAAAACCCTCCTGTGCTCATTGGTTTACCATCCCTTATTTCTACCAAAACACAATGTATCAGCTCCTTCAGAAATAACCTCATCGCTTATGACTCAACAAAAGTGTGAATTTACTCACATGGTAGGTTCAATTTAGTCTGTGAAAACATTTGCATTTTAACTTAAAGTTTCAGAAAATAACCCTGATAAACAGAGTTATCAAGGCTTTGGCTGCAGAGTATTCTCGTAATAAAGTAAACTCATAATTAAAAGCCTGCATTACAATCCGGAATTGACTGGAAAACATGAAATTTACAGAGAAATCAACAAAGAAATGTCTGTCAAGTTGCATTATGGGTAGTTGGGTTGTTAGGGCAATACTTATTTCCTTTCATCCATGTGTTAGCAATGGCGAGCTTCAGTGTTGCAAGTAGATGGATTTAGTTTGTCTTGGACAGACCTTCAAGGAATACAAGGAAGTTTATTTGTCGTCATACAACAAGTTGTATAATGAAATGAAATGAAATTATTCCTTTCAACTGTTGCAAAGAAATTTATTTGGGTGTTATGAGTCAAAAATCCCTATTAGGGACATGAACTGTAGCTGAAGGCAGATTCTAACCCAGACTTTGTTCAAATTCTCTCATTTTAAATTGAACCTTTTTTTGGTATGTTTTCCTGGGAGCCACAGAGTGTTATCATGCATCAATGTGAACCAGTGTAAGTGCCGTGTGTCCTCTTCATCATGCAGGTATAGCGGGCAGTGTCATAGCAAATGAACAGAGTCTGAGAAATTACATGCCTGACTGGCTAAAAGGTAAAAATCTTAAACTGTCTGAGAAGTAGCCAGACATTTTTAAAGGCAGAGCAGAAGAAAACAAACTGACTGTTTGTGCTCTCAGGTCTGTTGGGTACAGAAGCTACTGAAGAGGACAACTTACTGGACATAGCGTTTCTCTGGACTGAAGGTACCACATTTAAAAAACAGCAAGAAGTTAAATACATTCTGATAGTTGGAGATAAGTCTAGCCTTTATAAACATCCATGCATACTTATATTTGCATGCATCAGTACCACAGAAGGTTGGCAGTTTCTGGGACGTCTTGGACCGTTACATGCGAGGGTATCACAGTCTTTTGAAGCTAATGGAGCTTATCAGAACAAACACAGAGGATCCCACTGTTTTGTCTTAACTGGACAACCTGCAAAAAACAATGAAAGGTACATATGATACCAAATGATGGTACTAATTATGGTACCTAATCTTGCAATTTACATTTCCAGATGTTTTCTTTGTTCACTCAAGAATTAATCCTGATGAATTTCTATTCTCCAGAAAGTCTGAACTTAAACCTCACTGCAACATTTGAAAAGAAGAACCCAGAACAACGAAAGTCGATCTCTGAGCAGTGGCGTCAGAGCATGGCACCCTTACAGACCTGGATCCAGAGTCTGGATGAAGGACCAGTCAAAAGAAACAGTTAGTGCCAGAGTCAAAACGTTCAGTCACCATTGCTGCTACCATCTGCAATGTGCTGACCAGTGCAACTGCAAAATTGCCTTAGAAATACTGTCACTGAATGAGAGTCTGTACAAACACTTCTGAATACTAGTGGCTGCACAACTTAATACATGTAAGAAGCGAAATGTGTGAACAAATTAGATTTTTAAGATGTATTAATAGATTCTTTGGCCACAAGGGGCAGTAAAATAGGACACAACACAAAAACTAAGATTCCCCACTTTTTAAGATGTTAAGCCTAACTTTATTGAACCACAGCATTAATGAATCAATCTATATTTATTCCTGATGTGGAGCATTTCATTGTGTCATTTGGGTCTGCTGTGTTTTGTCAGTCTCTTGGTACATCCAAAAGGTCTTCCCACTGCTTTTGAAATGGGAATGGGGAACAACTGAGAACTTCCTGTACAAATACACAGGTAAATTATTGTCCCTAAGCTTAACTGCATATTCATTCAATAACTACAGTCCTGTGATTTATAGTGAAAACAAGTTGAATGAGATCAAACAGTTGTTACATTGTGATTTGTGTTGCTGGGAAGGTGCTGTGTTGCCATCTTGCATCAGGCTTGAGGAGAACCTGCAGCTAATAGACGCTGGTCTGATGCTCAACATGCCTGTCCCTCCCTTCCTGGGAGAAAAGAGAGACATAGACCTTCTTATTGCTCTGGACTACGGAGCTTACAACACATTTGAGGTGAAGCCTTTGTACAATAAAGTGAACATTTGTGTTTAAAGGTGTGGGCTTTAGATATATCAATGCAACCAAAGAGCGACAAATATCATAAGACTGGCTGATGTGTCAAAAATAATGCAGTAAATGACCTGAAACTGTTCTCTGCACAGACCTTAACTCTTGCAAAGGACTATGCAGCTGCAGTGAAGAAACCTTTCCCAGAGATAGATGGCAAAGTCCTGAAGGAGAAGGACTGGCCACAGGGCTGCTACGTGTTTGAGGGGAAAGAGCAGGAGCCCACGATTGTTTACATGCCACTGTTCAACAGACAAAACTGCAAAGGTCTGTATCACCTTTTAGCACAAATAATTTATGGAAAATAAGCCCATGATCACCAGTAGTTTTCTTGTGGTCCAGATGCGGAGGAGTTCACAGCAAAGAGGGAGGAGTTCTCCACCTTCCAGTTTCCATTCAGCCAGGAGAAGATCAGGTATTTGTTGGAGACGGCAAAAGCCAACATGAAAAGCAACAAAGACACTCTGCTGAGGGAGATTTACAAGGCTGCTCTGCGCCGATACAACAAGAGGTACTGAGAGGGGTGTAGCTGGAGGGTGGATGGACAGACCAGTGGATGGATGCATGTGCAGACTCAAATTTTTATTTTATGAATGAGAAAAGGTAAATAAATAAATGAACTAACTTTTTTTTCTTATTTTTCTTTAACTTTTGTTATCATCCTTTTCTCATCTCATTCTTTATCTTCTTTTCATTATTTGTCATCTTTTTTCTTTTATCTTTGCTTCTGCTCCATCTTTCCATCCCTCATCCTTCCTCTACATTTTTCCTTTTTATCTTCTTTATCACCTTCATCTTTTTCTTTTTGTCCTTCTTCCTTTACTTCCTCTGCTTCTTCTTTTCTTCTCATCCATACTGTTCTTTTTTGCATCTTTTCTCTTTTCCCCATTATTCTCTCCTTATTCTTATAACTTCCTCTTATTTCTTTCCTTATTTCTCTCTCTCTCTTCTTATCTGTGCTGCTGTTCCTTCCTCATTCTCTCTCAAAATCCTTTCCTTTTTATTTTGCCCATCTCTTCCTCTTTCTTCTTCTCCTATTTCCTCTTCCTTTCTTATCATTTCTTCGTATCTCTCCTTCTTCTCTTTCCTGTTCTCTTCCTCCCTTCATCTCCTTCCCTTTCCTCTGTTCCTCTCATCCATACTTATTCTTTCTTTGCTCATCTCCTTTGTATTCTCCTTCCTATTTCTTCATCCTCTTCCTTCTCTTTTTCTCCAGCCACTACAACAGATCTTCATCGAAGTCAGACGTGTAAACTTCATGGTGTTTCACACTGGAACTGAGAAATCTGAAAAAAAAAAACCCACCAGTGATTAGTTTATTTCTTCATTACTAAATGGCTGTGTTGAATTGTTAATCCTCTAATTAATGAGTTGATAATGAAAGAGATTTCAGTATACTGAAACCATATTCATGTCTCTCAATGACTGTGTGGTGTCATAGGTTGTAGCATTGATAGAACACTAGAGGTCAGTCTATGTTCACTATGTTGTGACTTGCATTAGTAACAGGTTTCTTCTGCATTATTCCTGTCATCAGTACCCTGACAGATACAGCAGCATTCTGTAAATTATGATACCATTTAAGAGAATTAATATATGGATCCATTTATGGTCTCACATATTACATCTGTGTTCCTGATCATTTTTATTAACTGAAAGAAATTTAGTTTTGATTTGTGAATTCAGAACAGTAATGACAGCATGTTTTCAAATGATGTTTTTGGTCTAATAAATATTTGTTAAAAAGTTAAGTCTGTTTAAGATTTAATGAAATATGCTCTTAAGATTTGTCACTTGCAGACAGAAACCTACTGGCTGCTTTAAAACAAACAAACAAACAAACAAACAAGCAAACAAAAGTAGCAGATAAGGCATAAACACTAACTACAGTAAGTATCAGTATTCTTTTTCTGACCTATACACATAATCTGAATCTGCTTGCACTGCTGACTGGCGTGGTGTCTTTTTTGATTCTGTGACTTAACAGCGATTTTCTTCTGTAACTGCAATGGAGGAATAGTTCAGCATTTTGACAACAGCGAGCATGGGATTGTGCAAAGGTCAACAATATACTCACCATCACCAGGCAGTCCTCACACCACAGAGGATCTGAGCACAGTAACTTTTCTTTAGTGATTAGAAATCTATTAGGTATAATCAATCATTAAGAGTATTTTTCTTTCTTATTTTAATAGTACATTTAAAGTAACTTAAAAAACTTTATTTTTTATTTCCTAGCCCTCTTATTCCCTGGTTGTCAAAAAGTTTTGGCTCCTAAACCTCACCAATCTGTGACAGTTCCACAACATTAACCACATGTTAGACAGACTTTCTGGCAGGAAGGCTTTCAGTGTTGCACGCAGAGCTTAAAGGTTCCTTGTGTGTGTATGTAAGAGACACTATGGGGCGTGACAAAGCAGCAGTGGTATTTGATGAGTTGGGGTGAGACTGTATTGCATTGCCTTTATGTTTGGACAGGCGTGTGAGTATGTATGTGTGCAGTATGACTGTTTGTGCAGGGGATACATTTCAGACTCAAGTGCAGTCAATGGGGGGGATGTCTGGTGCAACTGGGAACAAAAGTTGATATCTGGGTCAGTAGTGAACATCATAGGTTAAGTTAAGAAAGGTTAGAGTTGTGCAAGTAGTAATTAGGGTGAGGATAAGTCTCCTGAAAATTAGTGCAAGTCTATGTAATTTTCCACAAAATTGACCTAAGTAATGTTGTGCATGTGTGTGTAAGTGTCTGTACATTTGTTGCTTTGATTTAGATGTAGAATAAAGTTAGAAGGACAGAGTTAAGAGTAAATTTCAGCCATGTGCGGAAAAACCACAATACTGAAAGTAGACTTTCCTGCATGTGTTATTACGGCAACATAGAATTACATGAGGCTGGTCTGGTGTTGGATGGGTTTAGATGGCTGAGGTAAACAACACATCCAGTTAAAACATTGTTGAGCTTCAGTCAAGTGACCTGATTGGTCAGTGTCCGGCCCACAGCGTGCCAAGAGCCCCCATTGTGCAGGGTTCTCCCTTTCTGTGGTAATCAGGCTGCTGCAACAGGAAAAAAGTAGTAACTAACAGGCATAAGCAGTGATCCACTAGAGGGAGCTTTACATTAAGACAAATCCAGCTGCTGATGCCTCAAAAATACACCCACTCAGAGACATTCTCACTTTACTTTTAAGGTCCAAACAATGAAAATAGAAAACACAGGCATGAAATAACGTAGTGCTCGTAATTATGTAGTATGGCATAAAGAGCACAGATAGTAAGACTGATTCACAGTGCTTTATGAAGGAAAACTTTTTGTAACATTCAAAACAAGAGTATGAGATAAAGTGACATATGGATTGATTAAAAGGACAGAAAGCTCTGAATCGGAGCAGGAAACAAATCAGTGCTATATGATTTGGTCTCTGGAGTTTCATGCACACAGGACGTTTAATTCAAAGCCAACCCCTTTGTTTTCCACATAATGACGTTCATATCAGTTCAGATCTTAGCTGCAGACATGAGAAAGAGGTTTTGTTCATGCTGGCAAACAAGTCAAGGGAGAAGAGGCTTAAACCTCAAATACTTCTGAGCTGATAGAAACGAGCCTAAAGAACTGATCAATAAGCATCGATTATAATCTTATCTAATTATCTGCTAGAAGAGGATTGCACATATTTTGACAAACGGTTCCTTTAAATGTCTGCTGAAGGCTCTCTTTGGGGAAAAAACACCTGCAATAACACCAGCACCACTTCCTCTTACTTCCTCTCTGTGATTGGCATCTGTGCTGTACAACAACTGAAGCCAGACGAAATTCCACGCCAGCATTCAGCATGTAAACCAGGACAAACACCTCATCTTATTATGACCTTTTTCTTTTTATCATTTTACTTGCTCTGAGAGACAAAGTTTGGGGTTGTGCATTCAAGCAGAACCAAATACAATCTAGGCTTACCTGAGATGATGATGTTCCTCATAAAAAAACACAAAAAAAATCCTTTTCACTAAGAGGACTTCTTAAAACCAGTTAAAGCTCCCAGTTAAGAGTCTCTTCTTAAAACCTTTTCACAAAGCTGCTGTGAAAAGATGGGGCAGCGTTGACCCTGTTGCTATGGATGTGTCATGTTTCATGAACCTGTAATTGGCTGTCTTGCATCTTGGGTTGTTTTGCGTCTCTTAGTGAATTCATGCCAAAAATAGCATATGAGATATGTTGTCATATACAAATTAAGATTTATAATAAAATGTAGGCCAAGGGTCACTGATTAAATATGAAGCAAAGAGCAAATTAGGTTTATAGGCTACTAACTATTGAAGCATATGTGATGCTAATTGTGTTATTCGGTTGTTCCTTCTAGGTGATGAAGTGATTTCATCCTTCACTAGGTCTACTATGGCAACACTACTCTTGTGATTAAGATGACACCTTTGCAACAGCTCAGCACAACTACATGTCTCTTAATTTTCAACACAATTAGAAAGACAAATGACCAGCAGCAGCCATTTTAGGATTGTTTGGGATTTTGTTACTAGGGTGTCTTCTTAGCTACTTCTAACTTTTAACCCATTTAGGAGCTGGTTTTAGCACTAAAATGCTTTGTGAAATAATCTTAGTCCAAAAATTTTCCAATAAGTCTTATTATTAGAACTGACATACTTACATAAGAGTAACTTCTAAATCAGCAAGTTAGTTGAGTATCTTAAGGTTTTTTAGGCAGTGAGGATAATATGGAATGCATTATGTTGAAGTTAGCATGATGTGGACAGTGCAGAGGTTTTCCAGCAGCTCTGTTTTGGAATAACTGCACTTTTTTGTATCCTTCTTGGTGACTGCAGACCAAACAATGGAGTGGTATACAAGGTGGGTTAGAACCAGTGATTACAGAGCTGTTACAGACAATCATAGGTTAAGAGTTAAGAATCTACTGTTCATGGCCTTTTTATGGTCTCCTCTCTCCACAGTAGGTGTAGGGATCATCCCAATCCACCTAACGTTTTTTTTCCATTGCAAGAACACGATGCACTTCTCTTTTCCATACCTAATCTCCTCACCTGAGGACGAGCTGTTGTCCTGCACAAATGTGTGCATGTGTGTAATGCTATATCCACGGCAGCATGCCTGCTCAGGCTTGTCCCTATGTGGTTGTATAGGCAGAGGTCAAACCAGTGCAACTGAATGAGCCCACAGGTGTGAATGTTTTTTGAGTTTAGGTGGCTGAAGAGTCACTGAAGGAAAAGTTAGAAATAATTTAAAAGGCTGTGGCGGTTTACTATTCTTGTAGCTTGATCCTGAATTTAAAAAGCCAGGAGAAGAGTTAAGAGGATAAGAAAAAAATCAATAGAAAAGGAGAATAAAAACAGAGGAATAAAGAGGGGAGAAACGATTAAGAGAAGTGGGCTGGAACTTGTGGTATGCTGGAGGCAGGCACAGACAGGCTGACCGGGAGAGGCAGAGAGACATAGACTAACAGTAGAGAGAGAGAGACAGAAAAGAGAGAAACAGGGATAAGGAAATCGAAGCAGCAGCGTGAAAAGAGGGTTTAATTGCATTTAAATCAAAACTAACATCTTTCACATCCCATCATAGCTGATAGTTTAGTTTAATTAGTTTAGTTTGATTAAAGTAAGATCTAAGAACTGGGACTAACTAGCTCTACACTGCAACACAAGAACATTGCTATCCTT
>JAPZDY010000009.1:19449700-19474965 GCA_029783645.1 Ctenochaetus hawaiiensis | reverse complement strand
TCACTACCCCCTCTCTCTCTGTCTCCCCCTTTCAACACTGTCCTGACTAATAAAGGCCAAAAAGCCCGAAAAAAAAATATTTAAAAAAAAAAAATAAAAAAAAAAATAAAAAATAAGATGAATCTTGAAGATTAAAAAAAAGTACTTATTTATGTAAAATGTACATAAAGCTTTTGGAGTGAGTGATTCGAACGAATACGATTTGGTAACTAAAGCTTTTATCGTGGAGCATGCACAGAAACTTCCCAAGCAAAGACCCCTATTTATAAATCATACAGTTTAATTTTTCCTCAGCTGATGTCTTCATTCACATGCACATTGGGCTATAGCATTTATCAGAGCTGCTGCTCAGGGGGAAATGAAGGTTTATTTAGAGGCACAGAGTAGTAAGCTATAGGTTAGCGTGTTTCTATTTGTGGGCTGGCAGATATTTAAGTGTCAAATGAAACCCAGAGTACTTGGAGTAAATAGACTCTAACTGATAAATGAAAGAATACTACACAATATAGAACTCCCGATGAATCCCCCATTCAATTGGGTTAATTTATGACTTTTCTTGATATCATGTGATAAATAAGAATCACTGGATGTTTTTAATTGTATGCATTTCCCTAGGCCCTGAATTTAAAGGCATCATATGTAATGTCTGATAGTAGGGGTCTCTTAATCAAAGCAACGAAACAAGACGTCATTTGATGACACAATGAAGTAGTTTGGAAAGAGATTGTTTTTTTTCCCCCACTGTTACAGCCATCATTGCATACAAGGTAATGTGTTTAAGATTTCCTTGAAAAAAAAAGGTTTTCACCGGATATGAGCAATATTTGAAACAGTTTTATGTTAGAACACAATTTAAAAAAGTATTTGCTTATAGACATTTTATTGCAGCATCGAGACATATACGTTTCATGTGCTTTGATCACGTTTCAGCTTGGTCATCTGCATTTCAGGAGAAAGGAATCACCCTAACTGAGGAATTTATGTTTTGGCGAGAAATAAATAAAGTGTTTCTTCGAAGTTAGGATTAATGCTTTGTTGTACAACAGAGTGAAGGGTGGATTTGTTTGAGATGGGTTTCACGTGACAATTTTTTTTGTGTGTTAGCCCTTAGGAATAAAGATTTAAAGCGTTTTCCATATCACCAATATAAAGCATGTAAAGTCCAACGTTATGAGGGCTTTATTTAAACGGTTAATGTGCCATTTTTGCAGTTTATTCCTTTAAACTTCGGTACAGCTATTAGGTCTTACACATTTACAAAATTGCTGCTAAGAATTATATGCTAAAAAGCTTTATTAAACACTCATACAATTTTGACTCTTTGTGAAATATCAGTGTTTTTATTTTTACAAATTAATCGCAGACAACCTTAAGTAATCTGTTGCACTAACAGCTAAGTTTTTTTTATTCAATATATATTCTTGCAGAGCTTGTAAAGTCTTGATTACTTCACTGTTTATTATAATAATTTTTTTTTTTTTTTAAAGATATTTTTTGGGCTTTTTGGCCTTTATTTTACAGGATAGTGTTGAAACGGGAGACAGAGAGAGGGGGGGCAGTGACATGCGGCAAAGGGTCGGAGCCGGAATCGAACTCGCGACCGCCGCGCGGAGGACCGAGCCTCGCGTACATGGGCCGCGCACGCTAACCACTGAGCTAAACGGCGGCCCGGGAACATCTATTTTTATCATGGTTTCCTATGAAAACATCATAACCAGTGGCTTAAAGTGAACTGAACAAATGTATAAATAATGCTCTCCTGCATGTATGTCAAAAACTAGCCGGGGTGTCGCTGCAACATTACGGTAGCTGTTGTGTATGACTGGTATGCTAAGTTTCTCACCCGCTTTACTGCTTTTCAGTCTTTCCCACCTACTGGCTGTGGCCGGAGCTGCTGCTGCTTCTGCCGCCGCACAGAACATTCTCCTCACTACAAACAACGAAGCCATTTTCACAGATTTTATTCACCAGTACGGTCACCTTCAGGGAGAAGGAGCATTCTGCTTGTCAAGAAGAAAGCTCACATGGAGCCAAAATGGCACCCGGAATGTGTATCGTTTTTAATCGTCCGACAGAGAGCCGTTCCTTACGTTCCGGTTGCTGTCACTTGAACAAAAAAGAGAATTATTGGGCAGAAAATAAGTATTGTTGTTTAAGTTTTCATGTAAAGCAGAAGTGCATTTAATTTGTTGCATACTTTGCATGACGCACAATGTAATATTTTGATTTTATCCCACAAACTATCCTTGAGCAAGAGGATCGTTCACGTGACAGCTTTGTTTACGTGGTGACGTGTACCGGAAGACATGCCAACCAGACAGCAGTTGCGTTAGCTATGAGAAACAGACGTTAGAACTAAATTGACAGTTTCTTTCAGTTTACTTACGTATAGCCCACATGAGCTGTGTCGTTATAAATATAATACGGCTTCTAACGTAATCTTCAAATTTTCAAACAAATGAGAAACAATAGCGCTAGTTCGTATTTAGCCTAGCTAGTCACAGCTTTGTGGCCATAATCACGCATCTTCATCAGAGGCATCCTGCCACGGACAGGTAGGCTTTAAATATCGTTAATGCTTTTCTGGACATGACACTGAGAAGAAACGACGGAATTTTGACATGTTCTTATGACTTTTAGACCTTACTTACCCGTACACCTAAAACAACCTCCTGATGCTTTAGCTTGCTACTTTGGAGATAACAGATGTTTGTTGTCTAATGGGATAATATCAGCTGACTAAAACATTGTGATCATATCCTACCTAAGTGTTCATCTTGTTTTAGGTCTTGCATGAGGTTGCTGTTTGTTCTGTCAAGCAATGGCCAGTCCAAATGATCTTCAATTTCAAGGTAAGGACCATGTGATTCAAATTCATGTCTCTGCTCTGGGGTGTTTGTTTTGTCCTTCCTCCCTCTGTGTAATAACTTAATCTGTCTGGCTTTGCTTCTTATGCCCTGCTCAAATCTTATGTTTCATGAGTTGATTTGTTTTCTTTGACTGGTGTATACATGATGAGGTTGCACCAGGCAAGATTTGTGAATTTAAGATTTTTCAGTGGCACATATGATTAAAACATGAACAGACTCTTCTGCTCTCTCTGGATATGATGTTAAAAGGGGAAATAAATCTTGAGAAGAAAGATTTTTCAGCAGCCCAGCAAGATGCAGAGTTCAATCACACACACTGGCAGTGATGGAAATTTGTTTTTCTGAATCAATAAGTCAGTAATTGAAGGCCCTAATACTCTTAGTAGTGTGTGCGTGTGTGTGTTTGTGTGTGTGTGTGTGTGTGTGTGAGAGAGAGAGTGTGCGTGTGCGTGTGTGTTGGGGGTGGGGGGTGTTACATTTCTCATGGACTTCTATTAGTGTCAAGGCTCAGGAACATGGAAACATGAGGCCAGGCTAATGAAGAGCACATCGGATACAGTGACCTCTAGTGGCACTAAGGAGAGCACGTCATGCGATTTGAAGAACACAAGATTGTGTTCTACATTTAAAAACACAAAAAGCAAAAAAAAAAATTCAATTCAAGAAATCAGTCAAAATTACATAATTTAAATGATCCTTTTTTAAAATGGGTTTCTATTCATTGCTTTTAAATTGTCAGAAATTTTAATAAAGTTTAATTAATTAAGTTTAATTAATTTACCAGCTTACAACTGCATCACTTAACTTTTACAAAATATAATTAATTCATAATCCACTTGGATAGATCACCTCTAAAAATATGTCTGAATCTGTCTGAAAAGCAGCTTTGTTCAATAATTGTTCTGCTTAATCGGCTGTTTGAAAATGAATACCAAGACTGATTCATAGTTTGTACCATGAAGTGAGATCAGTGGTTATCCACCTACCTTTGGGACCAACTCAGGCTTTCTAATATCATTAAACAGTCTTCCTTTTAACTGGGGTAAATCACCCTGCTGCATGACTAACCTGCTCCAAAGCAGACCCAAACCTGCCAACAGCCCAAACACTGACTAATTACTTTACATGAAATAGAGAGTCATCATGCCCACAGGATCCTGACAGGCAGCCTGACTAGTCATTCAGGATCACAAATGTTGGTTTCAGTGTTGCAAAAAACTGAGAAAAAGGCACACTGAGTTGAACTGGCTTTGTTGTGCCTGGAGTAGAATTGTTTGATATGTTTATGCCTTTGCCCCTGTTGTAGCAGCACTCCTGTTAAAACTCTCTGTGTATGCTGATGTGTGTCCGTAGAGTTTGAAGAAGCAGCAGAGCTGCTGTCTGCTGACCCGGGGGCCTCAACACTCAGTATGTCTGCTGCAAACACCACCACTACAGCTGCAGCAGGGGCAGGAGGAGGAGGAGGAGAGGATGTAAAACTAGACCTTTCAGAGGATGAGGAGGGTCAGGAGGAGAGCTCAGAGGTGTGTATAGTACCTTTAATGATTTATGTCTGGATTTTTTAAAGCAACAGCAGCTGAAGATGTCTGTACTTTCAGCTGCTGGGAGGACAGAAAGCAACTGGTGGCTTCTGGACCTTTGAGTACTATCAGTCTTTCTTCAATGTGGACACATTGCAGGTATGAGACACTCCCTCTCTACAAATACACTTGATACAGCTGCAGCTGCAATTCAGAGGAACCAATGTACATATTTGATTAAGTTTACCCCATCATGTGATGCAGGTATTGGACAGAGTTAAAGGGTCAGTGATGCCTTTACCTGGGAGAAACTTTGTCAAACACCACCTTCGGAGTAACCCAGACCTATATGGTAAGCCAATTGAGAGGCATTGGATTTTTCATACTTAAAGTCTGTGACAGTGTAGAAGTTTTGTGTGATTTTAAGCCTGGGTTTAAAAGGTTGTGGCAGTTTTCTGCCCAAGGGCAACTATTTCAGTCATATCCTTCTCCTCTTTACTCTCCACGTCATCATGTTACGATTTTGTAGGGGCCATCGCTGCATCTGGGCCTGCCACCACCCAAGATAATTGTGATTGGTTACAGTTACAGTGGGATTTTGGTGCTGAAGGTTAGATTGGAAGGTAGGTTAGTAGGAGATCGAGGTAGGAATTGAAAGCAATTTCTGAGTTTTTGTGTGTTTGTGTGTCTAGGTCCATTCTGGATCTGCGTGACACTGGTGTTCTCAGTAGCGATCAGTGGGAACTTGTCCACCTTCCTCAGTGAGATGGGAGACCCAACCTTTCACTACAGACCACAGTTCCACAGAGGTAAGTCCTCAATGGGCACTTTTATCAATCAGAGTTAGTTTGCCTCAGGTTAACTGATTCATGCTGAGTCTTATTTGTTTCTCTGTGCTGCTTTTTACTATCAGTGACGATAGCTGCAGTAGTGATTTTCACATACGCCTGGCTGGTGCCGATTGGTTTATGGGGTTTCCTGACCTGGCGGCAAGGAGCTGAGAGGCAGATTGGAGGCTACTCCTTCCTGGAGACTGTTTGTGTCTACGGCTACTCCCTCTTCATTTACATCCCCACTTCAGTGAGTCCATCACCCTCTCTCTCGAGTTTCACTAATAGGTCATAATATGCGGTCTTTACACAGACAAACTTTTACAGTGTACAGCATCATGCCTCTTAGCTAGATGACACAAGAGTAAAACAGTCTGTCAGAATGATCCAAACAGGTTTTTAATACCTCTGCGCAGACAACAGCTGCAGCCAGAGAGAATCTCTTTAAATTGATCTAAATATCCAAAGTATTCAATAGATTGACTGATTACATGGTCAATGGATTTTGCCCAAAAAAGCATTAATTCGTATGGTAATTATAGCAAATTTTACACAGATGTCCAATTGGAATTTTTCAGGTGCTCTTGGTCTGGTTGTTCACTACGCACCTGAGTTTGATTGAAAGCTTTCACATCAGCCCATGCTAACTGAATTAAACAGAAAAATGCACAAGCTTCTTGACCAAACAGGTCTTAAAGCATCCTGAAGATGTGTTTGCAGAAAGAGAAAAGCCAAGTTGTAGTGCAGTGCGAGATTATACACAAAGTCAGAGAAAGATGCTGGGCGATGTGGTCTGAACATGTTCCACTTGAGTGAAAAGTTTGAGCATTTCACAGGGCTTCACAGAGTCTGATGTGGGGAGAACCGGAGCGAAGGGGCAGAGCAGTTGCTCTGTGAAGACCCTACTAAACATTAACCATCCTGTAATCCTGTTCTCTGTAGGTTTTGTGGATCATTCCATTCGAGTGGTTGCGCTGGACACTGATCCTGATAGCCATGGTGATCTCCGGATCAGTCCTGGTCCTCACCTTCTGGCCTGTTGTTCGTGACGACACTAAGGTGATGGCCATAGCTACAGTAGCTACCATAGTGGTTCTGCACACACTGCTGGCTATTGGCTGCAAGGTTAGTGCACGATGTGGATGTAGCTTCATGTCATTTGTACACATTTATTCCTGACAGAATAGTTCATTTTTTTTCTCTTTTTTTTTCAGATGTACTTCTTCCAGACAGCAATCCACATACCAACACCGGCCACAACATCTCCCCCAATTCACAAAACACTGGCCACTCAACCCCACTGACCAATAGGAAGCAGAGGAGTGCTGATGGGGTAGAGATGACAGGAAGGATGTCTCTGTTGCGCTTGGAATCACATGCACATCTAAAACTATGTACAGACAGGCTGGTTGAGGCAATGATGATTATTGCCATTATGTGATTCACTGAATGCCCCCCTAATAAGTGCTGGTATGAGTGCGTATGGTTGTGGTGTGTGGTCTAATTTATCCTGAGTTGGTTCTACTGTTACTGTAGCACTTTCTTCACTGCAATAATCGCACATTTCTACTGTGATGTTTCAGGCTGTGGTGCGTCTGGTTAGTCTGGCATGGCTTCCTCAACACTGTGATCGCCCCTGTTTCACTGGCAAAATATAAATACAATTTTTCAGAGATAGACATTAAGAATCAGTAGAAGAGAAAAACAGTAAGACCTCTCAACTAAGTAGATTATATAAATAGTTTAGAATTGGTTTCATGTGTTAGGTCTAAGTCAGGGTATTTAACTTATGTGACAAAGAGCCAGCAGTAATGTGTGAATACTCAGATCTAACAGGGGTTTTTTTTCTTTCTTATTGTGCTGACATTGTTTGAATACAGCAGTTTCCTCCTTTGACATGTCAAAATAAATTGTGTAATAATGGCCAGTTGCCATGAAATTTGAGGCAAAAAGTTACAAACCACTCAAAATAAATTTTAATGACTTTGTTGAGGCCCTGAATTCTCATCAATCTCAGTCATCCAGTTAAAATTTTAATTTGCTTACTTTGGTTTATTACCACATTACTGCAAAACGAAATATAATCCTATCAGATTCAGCAATATTTTGTGTGTAGTGCTAATTAGCAAATATAAGCATGCCAAGCTAGGATAATGTTCATGGCAAAAAACTAAAAACTGACCAATGGCATGTTAGCATTGTCATTTTTATTTATTTTTCTGCCTAGCTGATGTTAGCATTAGCTCAATCATCTCAGTACCACAACATAGAGCTGTTAGGGAAGCTCAAGACTCTTAGTGATGTTGCTTGAAAAGTTGCATGTTGATCAAAAGTTTTCTGTCCAGTTTTTATTTTAGCACTAAAACTTATTCAGTTGCACCTGACACTCATGTCTGAATGCTGGGAAGCAGGGTTGCTTTCTCCCAGCAGCTGCAGCTTTCAGAAAATGATGTGAGATTTCAATAGTTAACAGATGTTAAGTTCAAATTTTAATCATCAGATCCTGTAAATTGTGGGAAAGGAAGCCATTCCAGATAGTAATGCAGGGTTGTGAATGTATCTCAGTGAAGTTGGACTGGAAATGCACCACACCGCTTCTCCTACCTGTAAGAAACATAAAGAGCTCTGCCTCTCAAGACTCATTCACAAAATGACTTCATTTCCTTTAATTCCATTTTTGATCTATTGTAAGTTGAGGAACTGGTTTATGTCTGCAGAACTATTTATTCCTGACTGTGATGCTGTTTAGGGGGACTTTTTTTGTTAATAAATTCAGAGTCTTACACCCAATTGGTTGCCTGCAGTAACTGTCACAGATATCAACAACAGCAGTTCAAGCCACAGCTCCATGGTATTTACACCATAATATCAAAGTAATTTTCTCAGATTAGCTTCAGCCAAAATATGAGTCCAGCTACAAAGCAGTAAATCTTTGGATCCCTGTCACCATTAAGTGATCCAAAAGATTTGCAGCAGTCTGCAGCCTCACTCATGAGGACTTAACACTTGAAAAAAACTTTTAAAAAATTGTTTCAACTGACTTGACCTGACACTGACTTCTTTTTATATATGAGAGACCTGTTTTGTGACTGAACTCGTCACAGTGTATAATGTGAAATTCTGGTTATTAGAGGTTATATGTGGATTAATTCAAACACAAACTCTAGTTTAAGTCTATAAATGCTTCAGCCATTCTGGTGCTGTGTGTACAAGACGTGTTTAAATATACCAAAGCATCTTACGTTCTGCGCTATAATCTCTCATGATAGAACGAAACAATCACCCACACAACAGCAGTGATGGAGACATTCAGTATAATTATCCCTCAGGTTATCACAACAAAGCTGATTTGCTGCAGCTTTTCTTCTTTCCCTACTCTCAACTCAACAGTCAGTCAAAGGCCTTGTGGAAATGAAGAATAAATTAAGGTGCAAGCTAAATTATTAGGATCACCACCCTGGGTTTCACTGCCTGTCTTTCTGTCATCCACAACAACTATCAAAGAGGAGGCATATTTCTGACTCAATCTGCCTGGTGAACATCATCCCACTACATATGAGTCAGATAGGAGCCTTCCCACTTCACTGAGAACTCGTCACAGGAGTGCTCAGTGTATAATGTGAAATTCTGGTTATTAAATGCTCAGCTGAATTTGTTTGTCGTTGACCTCGTAATATTTGTTCTTCAAGCAGCCAAAACAAGCAGATAATATGGCATGATTGAGCTATGTTTGAGAAAAAAAAGGTTATAAAATCATATGTAGATTAATTTAAAAGACAGCAGATTTTAATTTTAATTATTGCTGTTCTTATCATCTGAAACTGAGTTTAAACTGAGTTTTAGTTCTGCACACAAATCAAACCACAAACAAACAACAGTCTGTCAGCATGTTCACAGTTTGTCTTTCCTTTTTTAAACACATTTGACTTGACTGCAGAATGCTCATCCTCCCACTCTATTTTTTTTTTTAAAAGTGTGTGTGTGTGTCACATAAAATAACTTTACCTTGCATTTCATTTGGCCACCCTGTGTTGTAGAATTCAAAACAGATTTCTCCAACTCTGACTGAACTTGGATGTTGTTGACAGGTTCCAATATTCTCTGAACCTTTAAAACAAGTAAGAGCTTGTGTTTTCCTCCCAACACTTCAGCTTCAGGCTCCTCAAGGGGTCATGTGATAAATCTGAGAGGTCCTGAGATGATTAAAGGGGAAAGATAAGAGGAAAAAAATATAAAGAACCAAAAGAAAATACTGAATTACCGAGTAAGTGTTTACATACTAAGTACTCAAGCCCCTTGTTTGGTGAAATAAAGTAGCATTAATAAAAAGAAGCACATAAAAATTATGATTACATATAAAAACTATTATGAAAATATGTGAAATTTTATTTTTTTTAATTTTATTATTATTAGTTTACAGAACACAGAATATAAATATTGAAATGGATTGAAGGCTGGAGTCCTGAGGAGGAGGAGTTGAGTCACTCAAGACATTTGAAGTTTGTTTCCAGGGTGGGAGGGGTAGACTACTATCTTACCTGAAAGCCCCACGATCCTGAAGGAATGGGGATGCTGGAGGGTTTGCAGATTGTATACAATCGTCTTCTCAGCCTAACACATGGAACAAAACAAGCTGTCTTTCTCCTCGACATTGGCATTGACTTACTAAACACTAAACGGTGACGGAGGAGGTGAGGGTGGACTTATTTATGGCAGAAAGATGTGTGTAATTATTGTCTTTAATAGGTGAAACCCTTCTCAGGTTGGGTGAGGTCCATGGTGATGATGCTGCCAAGGAAGCAGAACTCCGCAGGCAGCCAGCAGAGCTGACAGGGTGGTCACACAGGGTGATGTTGATGAGTAGACCCTCTTCCAAGTCCACAACCATCTCCACTGCCTGTAGATGACAGAACTAAAAATAAGCTAAACCTCAGGAGCTTGACAGACTGATGGCTGACAAAGCAACAGTTTGAGTACACGGAGAAGAAAAAGAGTGGTGGGGTTCAGGACCTTGCACAGGTTCCTGAGGATGAAGTGAAGGGTCACAAACCTGTTGGCTTTGTGGGCAAACTGCAGGGGGTCCAGGAGTGGGTTGGCTGCTTTGAATAGGATTCACATCTTAAAATCTTAAAATATTTGAAGAGGATGTTTCCTAAATGGGACTTCTAACTACTTGGTAAATGGAAGGGTCTGCACTCGAGAAGAATTCCCTGTCATTAAGCTGAGCTCTGTTGAACTGGGAGGCCATGTTTTTCCCTGGTGCTCTGTGTTCACAGCTAAAGGCAACATTTCAAGCAGAAGTTAGTGATTACCTTAGCGACAAGTAAACATATCTGTCCATCAAGAAGCTCCTCCTATCATAGAGGGTCGTGGGAGCCCATCTCTCTCTCTCTCTCTATATATATATATATATATATATAATTTTTGGCCCAGATAAACAGAAGTAAAAATGCAGAACAGTTTTGACCGTGTTATAATAGCAAAAGCTTATTGCAAACTCTTTGTTAGTTTATATGGATTAGTACATGCTTGTGTATGTCAAAACAAAGTGCCACCACACACACACACACATACACCCATCACCTTGCACATAAGGCTCTCAGACAAAATAGACTTCTCAGTAAATGCTTATGTAATAATTAAAAGGCTGATGGTTACAGTGCTGATAGTTGGACAGAGAATCATTGTATAAAAATATTATGTGGCAAAAAATGAGCACAAAACAAACACATGTAACTTGACCATGAATGTGTTACCAAGTCATCTGTGGTGATGATTGCATGACTGTGGATGTGAGCTCAGAGCAGCAGCTTCCTCAGCTCTGCCCAGGAAGACTGAGTCATCTCTCACTGTAATGCTACACTTACTTTTTCCAGCAGCTGGCAAAATAATTAAAGAAACATCAAGATTGTAAATTAAAGTGAATATTCAGTTGCCAACTATGACACTAGAATGTGTCAATAGCAATGAGTATCAAAAACTGGTTAACGCTCAAAACTGGCATATTTGCAGTCCTGCTAACTTACTACTGATTTAAATAAAAAAAATCTATCAACTTAGTTCACATTAGTTCACTAAAAAAGGTGTGGGAAAAAAATTGTGTATCTTTTGGCTGTAGCAAATGGTTCTAATTCACAAAGCTTCTTTTATAACACTGACATGCAAATTCAAAATGAACAACAGCCCTGCTCTTTGATATTAGTTACATAACATTAGAGCATTTTTTTAATACCCTGCCCTATAATCATCTGATTTTGCCTGTAGTCAAACATCAGTCCCATACAGAATTGTCTCTGTTTTTTAAAGTGCAAATAGGGCCATCAAGTCCAATCTGACCATATTAGCATGGTGGCTAAGTCTTATTGTAAGTTAATGTAATAAAGGTTACATAATCTAGGAAACAGTGGTAATAATTTCCAGGAGAGGTTTTTTACTAACCAACACTCACAGCTAAAAAAATAAACCTCCCGACTCTTTTTGCAGTCACCATGGTATATAATGAATTTGTGTAGGAATCAGTTTGGTCGGCCTAGTAAGTGTTCAGATCTGCCTCAGTTTGTTTTTGGGGTGGCTGTCACATCAAGGCTGTTGGTTATGCATACATAACTGAGAGCAATAACATCCATGTAAAAGGTGTTTACAGAATTTGAATGACAGTTAATTACTGTGTTATGCACCACCTCACATGCTGAGCATGTCTGTCGTAGTTACAGACCGTAAACAATAAAAGAAGCCGTCCTGATGATGCTGATGCTAGAGCCAGGTTTTCTTAGTGTGAGCTGGTTCAACAAAACTTCAAACCTAAGTGTCATCAAAGTGAGAAGTAACAGGAACCATGACAGTGGTTATTGTCTTGCTTTGTTACCACAGGCTCGTTTCCTTATGCTCTGTGCTATAAAGGGGGACTGATTTCTGCCTACTGCCATCTATGAAGAATAAAAAAAACTACTACAACAAAAACAACTTTTTATGCAATGAATGCAAGAGAGGAATTCTTCTAGAAACTTTCTCCATGGTTTTCTTTCATGGTCATTCCAAGCAACATCATGCAAGTAAATATATTTACATATGTAAATGCTCATATTCAAGCTATTGAGCTCTCAATCTGGTGCAGCAGATTTACACTTTAAACTCAACTAGATTTAGGTCTCATAATGTTTTCCACATATGTAAGATATGTGGAAAACATTTTAGTTTTTGTAAAAAATCAATGTAACTGATCTTTTTATAAACTGGTTTTCTCTATACTCAATATACCAGCAGTGCAAAAATGATCTTTGGCAAATCAGAGCAAAGCATAACAGCATTATCCAATATGTAAATGTTATGGTTTGAATGTGTTATACCATATTTTATATGTAAGTAAGCATCATCCTGATGAATAATGTAGTGAACTTTTAATTTATGTTCTATAATTTAATAGTGGGTGTCTTTTATAGCCAGTATGGGCAAATGGCCCAGGGACACTTGAAAAGCATCCAGTAGATCATTAAGAGCAGGAACAACCTTGGAAATAAAAAAATATTTTTGCTCGGGTTTTCTGCATCACCGATGGAGGTTCCCATGGTGGAAATAAAACATGACATGATCATACAGTAACCACCACTGTAACTGCACAGCTGTTTTTACTAATGTATTGTCTCAAAAAGTTTGCATACATATTTCCTCAGTTGAAACTACACCATTAACAGATTGACTATTGACTGTAGAGTGTCTCTATTTCCAACAGAGTTGATTTTATTTATGAAGGAAGCTTTATTTGAACCCAAACTCTGAACATAACCTGGACAGAGCAGGTTAGGTCTGCAGCATAAGTTACCATGGTGATTTAGCCAGGTTTTTCAAGAGAGTCACCTTTGTTACACAGAAAACTCTGGCTTTAGACTTAACATAGCTCTCTAACCCATTAATCTTGCTTGGTAGGACAGCCCTCAGGTCCCTGCTGTGCCAGCCGGCAGTAGCACAGAACAGCAACCATCCAACAGTATCTAACAGCATCCCACACCCACCTTCATGGTATCTTCAGTTTCCTCAACAAGAAGCATTTTGAGCCATAATTTTTGTATAATCTAAGCTCACATTTTTGCCCCTGAGCTGATGTTAGCAGTTGAGACTGAAATATCTCATCTCTTGGATGGACCGCTAGAGCTGTACTTTTTATTTAGTGCTAATTAGTTTAAGTTATCATGCAAACACAGTAAACTAACCATGGTAAGCAATATACCTGCTAAACCTCAGCATGTCAGCTTTGCCAGTATCTTTAGCGTTTAGCTCAAAGCACTCTGCCCGAGTCAAGCCTAGCATAGCTGCTAGCATGGCTGCAGACTCAGAATAACAAGAGCTGAACCCATGCAACTGGTTACATGCTATGTTGTGTTAAGTTCCTGCAGTGGACAAGTGACAAGTGATTTCTCAGGGTCTGTCCTCTGTCCACACAGACTGACATCTTTTTTTTGGATATATATGGATAATACTAAAACTACAAAAGATTAATCTCATGTTGAATACCGGGGTAATATGAAGGCCCAGGAATCCGTTTTATTTTCTATAACCAAGATTTCCTTTTCTATTATCAGGCTATTTCACTTGGATTTTACAAGCTCCCTCTTGTTATCAATGGCTTTTAATTCAATAAGATAAAACCAGCCGTCCCTGATATTAAAAAAATGTTGATTAAAGCCTTTGGAAGTTGAGGTTCATGATTCCACTGACATACTTAGTGTAAAGTGCACAAATGAGTGTAGGGCTCATGAACTGCAACTGTTGCAGAAGGATTTAAATTCTGGACAGAGAAATATTGTGGACTGAGACTTTCTCTGACTGAGTCTGGAGCAGAAGAGTCAATGTCAGACAGTGAGAAAAGTGTTATTACTGGTTGGTCAACACACAGAAATGACAAAACATGACACACAATCTTCCTCATACACTTTTCCATGATAAAGTGGAGGCCACTATTGACTACACAGAGCAATTCCATGACACAGGGACATGAACGCTATAGGCTAGCTACCACATGGTAAACATCTGGTGTGTCCACAGTCTATTTAACAAACCTGACAGAACAAATTAAAATACTCCAACACTCGATTCCAGGATGGTTTTGGAACATTTCCACCATATTTAATTTGCCCTCTTTTTTTCGTTGTTTGTTGGGTTTTTTTGTGAAAGAAAAAACAAAATAAAGACAACAAAAAGGTTAATCCTACAAAGAGACATTTTTTTCTCAGCTCTCTTAAAACTTGCTAAATCATAAATTCCAAATAAACTGAGTCCAATAGTTGTGACACTGGAAGCAATGCATATGTGTCAGTCTCTCTCTCCTTGACTGATAAAAGGGAATGAGGGCATTAGGTGTAGGGGGGCATGATATGTTGGAGGTCATACATAGTGAACAGACGAGGAGGGAGGTGGCTGCGTCTCCCACACCTCGATATTGAAGTCTCTTTGTGACAGTCTGTCAGTCTCAAAGGAGGATGGGAGGAAAAGCACAGGAAGGAAGCAAGGATGTAAACTAAGACGCTGCCAGTCCATCACAGCTTTTCTCATTCGGGCAGCCAGCTGGCTGCCACCTGGGTCATTGGTCCTTACTGGTGTGTTCTCAAATCTTTCCTCTCCCAATGTACTCGAGCAATCTGGCTCAGCAAATGACCGGCTGGGGAGGAGCTGCTGCAGTGTCCTCTCAGCTAAAGACTGGGTACTTGGTGAGGAGAAGCAGCAGAAGGTGAGTTTCAGGTTCACAGGTGTAGCTTTAACACAGATACAAATATTTTGGCAGACTGTCCCATTGTCACTTTCTGTGTTGAGTATCAGAAAGACAACAAAATCATCTACAAATCCCAACGGATTGTCATCTAATGGAGCAGCCTAACACTAAAGCATTCTCAAACCTTAACCCTACCTATATCTAAAGTGAGTGAATTATTACCTGTAGCAGCTATAAACTATCCAACATTTCAGGAAATATGCTTATTAGCCATGAGACCCACAGCTGGATGAAAAGATCTATTAATTTAATTGCTAGTGTAGTATAGAGATAAAGCTCAGAGCTTAGATTGGTGACAAAACAAAATGCACCTCCCAATAACTCATTTTATTAATCGGATTAATTGGCTGAAAGAGAAGATTAGGAGAGTTATCCGGCTTTTTGTTCACTTTGGATAGTGCTCAAACCTGGCAACCCCACTATGAGGACAGGACTTCAGGACGCCGTGTGCAGACACGGCACACCAGCTGCTGTTAGTCGAAAAAGCCTCTGGCATACTGAAAACATCTTGTTTTCACTTTCTTTCTTTCTTTTACATATTAAATAGATAATATATAAAGTTCAACTAGGGCAGCTTTGATGTTTATTGGAGGTGTACAGTTCAATTTTAGCTTGGCTAACCACATTGCAAGTGAGAGTTAGATGTACAAACATATTGAAAGCTGCAATAATCAGTACTTTTAAGTGAATAATGAATCCAATGACCATATGTAATGTGATAGGTCTCACCTGTTCTGATAAACCCACAGAAAATTATCACCCAACTTTACAGATACCCTTAGCTCATAGCTTTATTTTGGTATTTAGAATCTTTCAAGCTAATTGTTTTGGTTTAAAACAGTCCTTTGAGTAGAGTGAATTTTGAATTTTGGATTTACATTTATCTGGTGAATAGACTATTACAACATGTTGGTTGGCATGTTGAACACAACTTTTGAAGTAATCTATTAGTTCTGTTTACAGTTTGTCTTCCTTCCCCCAAGCAGTCAAAAACATTAATTCATGCAGCTTTAAAAATAAAGTATAAATATCAGAACTATTCCTTTGGGTAACAGCACATCGATATGTGTTCCCATGAGGCTGAACTATCATCTAATGTGATGTACTTTATCATCCTAGCAAGAAAACCCCTTCCACTCAATGTAGTGTATGCTGATGTATTGGCAAAGAGGACTGGAGCCTGCAACCTACTGCAGACACAGATGATTAGGGTGCCCATTTATTTCATTACTCAGCATAGAAGGTGACCATCGGGACATTCTCCCAAAACTAGATTTTTAGGGAGCTCTATATGGAAGGCATCAATGCCGCTGCTTTTAAGCAGAACTACATATTAGATAATTAATGAGCAGGGTCAGTTGTCAAGTCACAAAAAACATTTTCCTCAAACTCCACAGGGTGCCTAGTCTTGTAGACAGCTTCAGTTTTCTTTTTTGTCTGCCTAAAACCAAATCTATATTGTATTGTGGTTTGAAGGAACTGTTTTATTTGGCTTGAGTCAGTCTCTTGAGAGAAGGATAAAGGGGCAGTGAAGATTGGATCAGATATGAAATGCCAAGCTGGCAGCCCAGAGATAAGTCTCAATGATAAAAGTGTCCTGCTGCACGAATGAAAAGCTTCAGTGTGGGTCAGGTAAAGAACTGTAGGAACGGACTGATGCTGGTATCTGGCAACAAGTTGATTCTTAGAGAAGAGGGTTCGGAGAAACACTTTTAGGATCATCATGACACATAAAAAACAGAGACAGGAAGGGGACAGGAGGGACTGAGACACATGTTGAGGGAGGGGGGTGGAAACCCAGGAAGGGCATGGATGATATCTGCTGTGCACATGTTTCAATCCCAATGGATCCAATGGGGGAAACAGGAGGTTTTGTTTGTCAGCAAGACAAGAGTCTGGACGGATATGAGAGTGTTCAACCGTTCATATAGTGATGGACTGAACAGAGTAGAATCAGGGTGACAAACAACAGGAGAAAGTGCCAGCACAGCACTGGCTTTGGTATACTGGTTTTGGCTGCTGTTGGTTAGCCAGTCAGGGACAAAGTGGGGAGGGGGAACGACTGAGGGGCTCCATTGGGAGGGGTTGGGGATCTCTCATCATGCGGGGCGGGGAGGACGAAGAGGTCTTCACGATGTCTTCGTCTTAACTGCCGTAATGCATGGTGTTGCTGGGGATGACCATAGGTGAGGCCATGGAGATGGCAGCACCCCCCATGGTGAACTGGTTGGTGACGGGATAGTAAGTACCGCTGCTGCTGAGGCCTGACTGGCCCGTAGTGGCTCCTAGAAGGAAGGTAAAAGCATTACATCAACATTCCCTCTGAAGACACAAGAAGACGCAATATTTCCTGTTAAGCAACACAAAATGATTTAAATGTTTATGTTTCTGTACTGTGGTATTTTAAAACCTGACAGGTGGACTTACCCTGGACAATTCCTGTGCTCATAATGGAGCCCATCCTAGAGTGGGTGTGGTTTACAATTCCTGTGTTCACTGAGACCAATCAGAGAGGCAAGCAGTTAATGAAATGTACAGCAGTACAATGGATGTTAGCATGTTGCCTTCTGTTTGATGCTACAAAAATCATATGGTTGCCATAAGAGTCTATAACTCCACAGACACAGCTGTTTGCACCAGCCAAGTTACTTACGATAGCAGAAAAACCTGCAACTGTCAGGCAACCAATCAAACTGAAATTATTTCTGAGACACTTAAGATAAAAACTCTTCTTACAGAAATCTTTGTGTGCTCTGCTTAAATTTTGAATTCGCTAAAGTACTTGAGGTGCTAGTACCTAACGTTGGAGTTTCAGTTTATGAATAAGGTCTGAGGTCCTATTACAATTTTAATTGTAAGTGCAAAGGGGAGTATCAGTGTAAATTGAAGCCTGAAAAGTCAGTGGGAGTTGTGATTCGTACCCAGGGGGATGAGGTTGTTGTGAGACACTGACGGGCCGCTGCCGATGACTGTGCTGAGGTCATAAGCTGCAGGCATCCCTGGATGGGAGAGACAGGAAACAAACCGATACAAATTTACTAAAAAAAAGTAGAGGCAACATATTCAAATCCTCTTACACAGTATAAGTTATTTTATCTCATATTTTGTTGTCCTGATTTGCAACACAGCTGTCCATGAATATGTGAGCAGTGTGACTGGAGCTGCTTCTTATGAATGTCCACTGAATCACATCCGGACAATGTCTGGAGTTTCCCTTCCACACATGTAGCACACAAAGGCAAGAGATTATCTGTGTCAGACACTTTCTACCTACAGGAAATGGTGAGGGGTGGTGCCTGAGCAGAGCACACAGGAGAAGAACTGATTGTGCTTTGATGTAAATACTGCATGTAATTAGGACATCTCTGCAATGCCAATGAAAGAATGAAAAGCAAAAAAAAGGCAAGCAGAAAACAGTACAAAGCAGATACACTCAATGCAGCGTCATCAACATTCCCCACTGTGTATTCTCCAGATAGTAATACTCTGCACTATTCACTAATGGGATCAATCAGACATTACATGCACTATGTAGGAGGGAGTTGGCAGTCAGTTAAATGTCCAACCCAACTGATACAGATGATTGAGTTCTCACTTACAGCTCCTCAGGGTGATGTCTAGATAAGTTCAGGGTTGCAGTGCATGAAAGGACTACAGGGACTGCTCCTGTAGCAGACATGGTGTCAAATGTTTACCGGTGGATTTATTTCAACATGGGACCTGCTAACACTGTGGCTTCAAGTTTTAATACAGAAACCCAATTTTCCCATCAAGTTTGTTTTGATAAATCACAGTTTATTCATGGGATGTGGTGTAAGCATCTTTCAAGTCCTGTATGTGTGTGTGTGTGTGTGTTGGATTGATATAAAAGAGGCCCTGATTGTGACACAACAAGTCTTTTCCACTATAGGAACAAGACCTCAACTTGAAAAGTAGCCACGGTCATAGATTCTGCTTTTATTTCCACTGTTCTCCTCCTAGCTTTGGGGCTGAGGTCTTGGACATAAATTTCAGTGGGGGGTGGGGGGTGGGGGGTTACAACAGGATAAATGACTAAGGCGTTATACATAAGCACTGCAGGGTGTTTTGTGTTTTATATTTTTTTCTGATTCAGGATACCCAACATACCACTTCAGACAGAGTCCACCCTCAGCCCATCCACAGTTAAGGCAACACTAACACTTAGATCTCTATCACTGTACCAAGTGTGAGGTGAATCACAGAGCCAAGACTCTTACCTGAAAATATCATTCCTTTTGAGGAAGTAATATTTTTGTTATGGTTTATGAAGGGATCTCATATAACTTATGTAAGAAACCACTTAGAAAATGAAATCACAATGTACTTCTGTAAAGTCAACCACTTGGAAAATGAACTAATGTTTTCAACTTCAGGATATATCAAATGCTCCATTTCCTGTCTCCTACACTTCCATTCTATTACTTTCAATGTGAATCTGGGTTCCCATATTAAACACATGGAGGATGTGTTTCATCTACCAGTGTTTATGTGTGTGTTCACCTGATACAGCCATCCCCTGACTCATGCTGTAGGCCGAACCCGTGTTCCACATGTTCTCGGATGGGGAGGTGTAGTGTGAGCCAGGAGGGGGGTTTGGGGTGGAGCCTGTGTACCTGAAAATACATACATACATGTTCATGATTAAAGACAGACAGTGCTCCTAACATAAATCATTAAAAGGTGCCATTCAGATCCAGCTGTGGTACTGAGCTTAAGACATCAACTCACCTGAAAAAGGGGTTCTTCAAGTCCAGGAGATTGCTGGACTTTGATCCTGTCTGATCCACCTGGGCAACAATACTGATGTCGTAGCTTTGTCTGTTGGAAGGAGATCAGATTTGTATTATCTGACAAAGTATACAAATCACGTATTTACATATTATTACCATGTGTTGTATTTTTGCATTTATTTGTTTACTGTATTTGGATATAAGTGAAAATACACTATGACAAACTCTACAATATTCTTGTATAACAGGTCCCCTAGTATAAATAAATGTGTCAGTTTGAAAAAGTTAATGTCATAAATTACTAAAGACCACAATACTCTGACTTGTTCAAGTACATGGAAGACAAAAATGCTACAGAGTACTGCGATTAGAGGCATCATACCTCTTGTTGGCCACCAGAAGTGCGGTGCCGGACAGCGTATCCCCAGCCTTGGTGAAGAGGGGAGACTGCAGCAGACAGCGCACCTGGTACCAATGGGTGAGAGGCTCTGTGGGTGCTGTGGAAAGCCATACTGTCATCCTGCAGAGGGGAAGTAAGAGGAATGGTAATGTGAGACCGAGACAACTGTTTCAGACTGACTAAAAGCATTTCTTACGATTCAGAATGATCCAAATTGAGCTATCTTGTATCTATCAATGGCTGGCTGACTTACACTGATCCCATAAATGCCACGTCAAACCAGAACGCCAGGCCATGCACCAGGCCTGAATGCATCATGTGGAACTTAAAGGGAATCTCTATCCTGGAAACCAAAAGAAAAAGTGAGAACACAGACATATTAATGCACTGGGTATAAAATATACATAACACACCTATTAATAGCACATCCACAAGCATTTCTGTACACCACTGACAGTGTATTTAGGTGGAGGACTCATCTCCACTTCCTCCTACTGTTCAAAAATGAAGCCTAATATCCCCGACACTGCCTCGCTCTTGTGCTGGTGAAGCTCATGATCAGCAGATAAAACTGCAGTATTAAAGTCCCTCCCATGCAGAAACCCCACTCAGTTGCAGGTTAGCTGTCAATCATGATGAAACACCCTTCTTTCTTATCATCTAATAAATAATAATTACAAAATTAATCTAAAAATTAAAACTTGAAAAAACACAACTCTGGTAAAAACTACCTTAAATGACAGAAACCATCTTTGGGGGAATTGTTTAAAATAAACTTTGATTCTCAAGTTTGACCCATGTCCTGTCTGCTAACATGGAGGGGTCAAGTTTATGACCTGAGGTAGCCAGCCACCAGGGGGCAATCAGGATGTTTTAGCTTTACTTCTGAGGTGCTGTCATCCATCTTTTAACAGTAATTGGCGTACCCACGTGTGCACTCACACACCTGTAAAGATCCTCTTCTTTGGTCTCCAGGAAGTTGACTGTGTGTTTGACTGACTTGGCCATCAGAATACGGATATCAAATGTGTCCTGAGGAGAGGGATTAGAGCTCATCTTATAAAACAAATAACAACAGTTTTACACAATATAAAGGCAACAAAAGGGGATGTATTCTTTGATTGACCTATTATGCTTTATTAACAAGTGTACATTTGTCAGAGATGACCCAAAACCATAGGTTTGGATGATATCAATCCAAAAAACTAATTCCACTATGTGATAAAACGACAGAAGATTAATTTATGTTTGTGAATCTAACAACATACAGAGGGTAAACCTCACTAAGGTCTAGCTGACTTATAACTTGAGTACACACACAATTTTCTTGGTCATTTTCAGTGCATTTTCAGTGTGTGATCAAATCATTAACAAGTGCAAAAAACTTTGTATATGTGTCCTACATACCACAATAGGCTGACGGAAATACTCATCTACTGCTGCCCCCCGCAAGGCTGAGAGGTCTACGCCGTGAAAAGAAGGCTGGTACCTAAGAGCCAAAAAAGAAAGTTACATTTAGATTTCTCATTAGTTCCACAACACTAATAAAGTGTTTACAATTACACCCTCAAGCACCATGACAGTTACTAGGTAGCACTAAACACTAAATGCAGCTCAGACTGATCAGAATAAGGTTAAAGGCTCCAATTATTACAATTCATCCTGATAGGATGTATCAAGTATTGTACGGTATGAAAGAATACAAGCTTTCATTTTGTTGTAAAGCTGTGTTGCACGAGGATGAATAAATTACCGTGTGCCTTGAGGCAGACGCATAAGTCTGACCAACATTTCATGGCAATCTGCCCAACAGTTCTGACATAGTATGGGTGGTTCCTCATTTGCCATCTCAACAATGCACTGTATATCCAAAACATCAAAGTTTGTTAACACGAGGAAAAACCTCACAGCTTTAAAGATTTGAAAACCTCATAAGATTCCTAAAGAACAGATGAATAATCCTTGGGGGCAAATCTTTCTAGTACAAACATAGCCACCATAATTATGGAAGATGCCCACTGGATTTCATTTTTTCAGACTGCTGTAGCCTCATATTAGCTGAAGTTAAGCTTGGAATGTTTTTTTTGCACAGGATGGAGACTGTGGATTTGTTCCCACAAAAGAGATCTTGAAATGGCCAATAGAAACAGCAAGCAATGATTACAGCAAAAACTTGTTGCAGTGTCCATACAGACACCTGAATATGGTTTTAAGAAAGGATTCATGGGAAACCACAGATGGAAACCAGAGAAAACACGTTTCTGGTGGCCCCTTCAGTCCCACCCTCCCTGTCAGCCTCTTTCCCTCCTCACCAGAAGTTGGCCTTGGTGAACTGCTCCATGTAGAGCTGCTCATCTGTGAAGGGGGCCAGGTGGACGTCACCAATAGTTGGGAACATTTTACCTGAAGCGCACAAACACAGAATAAGAGTCAGAAAAACACTGGTATACCACCAGCAATTTAACACAGAGTGACTGGCATCGTTCTGAAACACTTACACATGACTGCCTACATCTTTATGTACAGTCAGTGTGGACTCATTTTGCTAGCTAACCAAGTGATATCCATTACTGACTACAGTGCACATCAAAGGCACTGCTACTTAAATGCCTATCACACCCCATTTCTGCCATCTAACAAATTTTCTTCTGTGCTTGAGTCGTGCTCACCGTTGGGTTTGAGGAACTTCTTAGCATGAAGGTAGCTCTCCAGCATGCGCTCATTGAACAGCATGTAGCCCATGGGTTCCGAGATGATGATGTCAACCTGCTCTGGCAGCGTCACCTCCTCCACCTTCCCCGGTATGACAACCACACGCTCCCCTAGACGGTTACTATTCACAAGGACCTGTAAGGCACAGCGCAGCACACCTTTGTTAGAGCAGGAGATCCATCTTTTGATTGTAGAGAATAGAGTTATGCAATAACCAGGCCATTCAAAACAGATTAGAGATAGGGAACAAATATTTGCATTAATTGGTTTTGTTTTGTTTGTGTGTGTGTTTGTGTATGGACCTCAGCATGCTGTGCCATGGTGCTGGCCTCCACAGCGTAGACCTTCCTGGCTCCTGCTTGAGCTGCAAAGAAAGAGAGGATTCCTGAGCCACAACCGACATCCAGCACCACCTACAGAAAAGACAAGAGAACAGGAAACATGGCATCACGTCTCAGCAACAACTACCGATATGTTTCCATCTAAAAAGTGGAGAGATGATTTAGAAGAAAATAAATTTAACTAATGAAAATCAATCAATAAAGAAATATATTAGAAGACCAAAAGTCTGTTGATATCTGTACTTGCACAGAACGCCACACCCCTTAGTAAATGTTTGCTAAGTCTGTAAAGCCTTTTTTTTCTCGCATGGCAAATATGCTTTCCACAATGTCAGCGTTGGCAAATTTAACATCAAATGTCTTATCTGTTTTTTACACATGGACCCTGATTTCAGGCTGAGGTAGACAGAGATAATACATTCCCATTTCTTACCAATGACTGTATAACTTGTGGCTAGAGTAGACTTTAATAGCTGTATTTTCATGGATAACAAGGGTAACATGAGTTGGTTGAATACACTCCTGTTGACTTATTAGGGTCTCCTGCTGGCTTGTTTTGACAACCCTGTAAAACTAACCACATACTGTAAAGATAGCATGCTGAACAATTGAGCATTATTTCATACTGTATTGTCAGTACATTAAGGAAAAGTGTGAGATCACACTATTATTCTTCTTATTTCAACACAACCATGTTTGCTGACCATGTTAAGCTGACAAACTTGTGCTCAAACTGTGTGTGCTCTATGTATTATTTTAGCACCAATTAGAGTAACTGTTCCCAGAAAGAGGTCAAACTAGTACTGTGTACTGTTACAGGGTTCATCACTAGTTTATCAGTAGTTTATCAGACCGTATCAAGGACTTGTACTGTAATGATGCTTAAATGTTACATAATAGCACATGAGGACTAAAATGTGTTTAATGCAATTCTTTCTCAGCTAATTTTGCCAATAGTTGCTGGAGTGTAAACTTTAATAAATTAAATAAAGAGCTAGAAAGAGCCACTAATGTGAGTCTAGACTTTGCTGACATCAACGACTAGCTTCCATACACTGTGTATATACTAAACAGTGCATGGGTTAGTTGCACAAAGATTTTTAATATAACCTGTAACTCAACAGACTAATGTAGTATTAAATTCTCCCTGGTCTTGGAGGTCATGCTTGCTTCCTACAGTGGGTCTGTGGTGGCACACCGCAGAACACTAGTGTGCCGTGGCACACACACTGGTGTGCCGTGGGAAATTATCCAATTTCACCTAACTGGTCTAAAAAAAACATTTTTTGAAAACAAATTAATTATTATCTGTAAATAATATGCCATTGTCGACACTGTCGATCTCTCATAGCACACTAGTGTGCCACACGGCACAGTGGTTGAAAAACATTGCTGTAGACAGACATGCCAACAGATCAATGATTGTTCAAGGAAGGAGCTCACCAAACAACAAATTGTGTAGCACTTAGTATTTAAAAAGTTTTGGCTTCTCTTCAGCCTCAGTTTATATTTTATGTCTGCTACCTGTCCAAGCTGTTTTTACCAATTAGTAATGTATCTGTTTTGGGCATTTTCAAGCTACACATTCTGCTTAGAGTCAATTTCTAAATCGAAATATACTTAATACTAAATAATTAAAGGAGAAATCTATAATCTTTACAGTAATGCAAGGTTACCTTATCCTTAAAGTCAGTGTGGTTCTGAAGAATAGCTCGTTGGTAAGTTCCTGTCCGAACATAGTCCTGCATCATGTTCTGTTGCTGGGAGAGGTAGCCATAAAACTGCAAAGAGCAAAGAACAAAAATCAATACAATGATTTTTTTTTAATGTAAAGGAGGTCAATATTGTACAAATGTATTGTTTCGGCATACAGAAATATCCAGTACGAAGTTATTCACAAGAGTTATCCTGTTTTTCCATCAAAAATATTGTCAAGGCAGTACTTAAGTTTTCTGTTACTGGGCTTTTTGTGTGTCAAGTTGCAGGCTGCTGACGTCAGCATTGTAAGGTCAAACTTTGAAAATAGTCTGTCTAGACTTGTAGAATAGATTGAATCTCTGATATTATTATGCTTTAAA
>JAPZDY010000009.1:19424632-19441702 GCA_029783645.1 Ctenochaetus hawaiiensis | reverse complement strand
CCAATAAAGAAGGGTTCGGTGAATGCGCATATGAAACTGGTGGGGTTCAGTACCTCCAACAAGGTTAAGAACCACTGCTTTAAGTGCATCACAGCGATAACCAGGTTTACTTTGTAGATGTACTGTCAAAACGCCCCCCCTCCTTGATAGTTCTTTGCACAGGAAAAATTCTTTTGACTTACTCCAATGCAGAGGATGCTTCCTTTGGAGACACTGGTGCAATCTGGTTCATTTTTAAGCTCTCACTACCATCACCTCCTTACATAAAACACATTAGGGCCTCTCCTCTGCATAAGGAATGGTTTTGGTAAAGCCAGCATTTATCAACTCGTACATATATTTTTGTTTTGACATCATGCATACAAATCAAAAGTAAGAGAACCACAGAAGTCAGGCTGAACGGGATTGTTCAGCTGTTGTTTTTACATTCTTATGCAATTTACTTTGGGAACCAATAACAATGGGTAAATGATTTATGGCAAATGGCAAAGCACCAGTCATAAAAAAATGGGGAAAAGTCAAGTGATACACAGTCACTCTGCAGATAACCAAAACAAGACTTCCGTAGTAATAATTTAATGTGTTGAAAGGATGAGCATATAGCAGCATATTAAAGTTGAATGTATTTATGACAGTGAGACAAGGGTTGACAATTAGCAGTTTTGACACTGTGCATTGTATTCACTGTAACACATTTCTAAAATCTTTACATTGTATAATGACCATTCAAATATAGCAGGAATATAGGTTTTGTAATATAAGTTTGTTAAAAGAACATATTTTTCTCTGTGTCTTTTAGTAGTTTCTACACCCAAAATTTCCATTATGTGAAATGAAGTTGTAAGAAAAAACAGTAGCATGCCTTCAGTAATTGATAATTGCATATTTATGCTCTATTCCACTTGAACAACACGTACATCACAAGGATTTTGTCAGTGGTACAAGGCAGGGTCCGTTTGCTGGTTGTAATTGAAGCTCTGTGTTTCAAACACATGATGTGGAAAACCTAAAGTATGCTGCTTTGTTATCTGACATCAGATAATATCTTGGAAAACTGAAGGCTGACAAGTCTTGAAATTCCAACTATAATCATAATTTGTATGATCTTACTTTACTAGAAAGTCAAGAATACATCATTTTTACCCAATTCCTCTTTTTTTTACAGTGAAACGGTGAAGCTTGCCATAGTTAATAACAATGGTAATTTTTTTTGGATGTAAAGACATATGAAAATACAAACACACGGTAACTTTTAAAGCTGAATAATGACAATACACACATGATGAGAGACTTTTCAATTATATGAACTGGACAAGTACAAATATAACTTACAACGGCCTAGGCTGCACTTCCTCTTTTCTTTATCAAAGGTTTCTTTTGTTCTTTAAATAACATTTGCCCAGCAACAAAATGAATGATTAAAGAGATGTATTTAAAGTCTGCCGTTTCTTCAAAATACAAGACAGGGATCATAGCTCAACCATAGCTGTTGGTAAATACAGTTCTTATGAAAGTTTTGCTAACTAAAAAAAAGATAAATGCTGTGAAGAAAAAAAAACAATCTTCTGTCTACATGTGGTACAGATGTGATCAATGGATATGTATTATGTCCATGTACATAAGGAAAAAATTTGTTATCTTCCAATGTGACTCTCATGGGATTATTTCTCTTCTTGTAAGCAAGTCTAGAGTTTAACTATTTTTAAAAAATACAGTATTACTTAAAAAGCAAGTGTAAACAAGTGGTCAGGATATAGAAAATGGTCATAAAAACTGAATTGGCATTTAAGGCTTTTATGTAAAGCTACAGTATATTTGAACCTTAAACATACAGGACCATCAATCCTATGAAAAAAGGTACAGCATTTACTAGATTTTTCAGCTGAAATGATCAGCAGCATTCCTTTGCTGCTCTAGTGGCTATATGTGTGATGTTTATATGTTTCTGTGTGTGTGTGTGTGTCTGGGTGTGTTTTGGCTGGATCTTCACAGGCAATGGGGCAACATGACAGCAATCCACATGGGAACGATCACGCACCTAGTTGTGTTTTGCACTCCTTCACCGTCCTAAAAAAACAAGAAAAAATGTGACTGGAGGGGATGAGTCTTGTGCTTTAAAAGATAACAGGGTGATTATTTAATAATTCAAAGATACAACACAAAAAGTATAACTGATCACTCTCATGGAGCCATTAAAATAACATGGTAACACAAAAATTTAAATGTAAAACATACAATTTAGTAATACCACAAAATATCACAATGAAGATAATATTGTTCTCCATCTGGCACATGTCCTTGAAAAAATAAATGGAATTGCTACTAGATGTGTTCAAAAGAAAGAAAAATTATTTAACAGATATTTTAATACAGTGTGAATGACACAGAAATGGACTCACAGTAGTCTCATTTATTTTTTGGTTATACAGTGGACAAGGTGGGTGAAATTTAAATAATATAGTATTTCAGAGTTTAAAACAATGGTGTAAGACTGGCAATATATTTGTAAAAATGTGACAAGTGTATTAGCTTTCCTAGTGGCCCTGATTTTTTCAGACTATGGCAGTGTTGAGATTTTTAAGAACTTGTTTTGAAAAATATCTTTAAAATGGTATTCAAATTTTAGAAAACATTTTTCAAATTAACACCCACAAGCACTTTAGAACTTGTGTATAATTCTCTAAAAGGTCCTTTGTAGATACAAATTTTTACAGCGATTTCAGGAGGATCTCACAGAGGGAAGAAAATAAAATAATTTGAGAGCATAAAATAATAGAACAATTCAAGCAAAGAGAAAAGTGCTGCACTCACACCTCAGAGGAGGACACATGACTTGGGAGGCCTGAATGGGTTATCACTGGAGGGCACTCCAGTAAGGAGAGGGTCTTTGTGGGCATTTTGCAAACAGAAGGTCTTCAGTTCTGCAGCAGCCTGAGAAACCTGTATGATATTCCATACGTCACAGGAGGGACAGTTTTTGATCAGTCTTCTTCTGGGCATGTTAAAGCATTTAAAAGTTAGCATAAGAGTAAGTCACTATAGTTACTTATAGTTATACACTCTCTATAGTGCAAAGAAATCTGTTATTTCTAAAAAATTTTACTGATTATGGTCAATTTGTTGTTATAACCAGATGCCACCCAGTTGCATTATGGGAAGTGTGGCATCCCATACTGCAAGTGTAAATGATAAGGAAGCCAATAGGCTCACTTTGGGTTTCCTTTTGTCTAAAGTGAACAAGTTTGACTTTAAAAACTACTGAGGAACTTTTACTTGGAGTTCACCACTAAGCAATTGTAAGCAATCTGTGTTTTTTTCTTTCTGCCCCTGTGAACCCATAGAGCAAATGTTTGGCCAACATCTGGGACTAATAGACAAGCTATTTCTGCCTCTGTTGCTTCAGTTTTAGCATTTCTTTTTAACCTGTCTTTTTTATTCTAGGAGTACTGCTTTGAATGCTTGTTAGTAGGTGTATTGAACAATTTTGCACCTGAAAGTGTAAAATCTCATGGTTTCCAAAATTACTGCACTACTTTCTGGAATTTTCTAAAGGAAAAGTAACTTTCAGACATCACTTGCTGAAAGCACTCATTAATGTAAGAGATATACTTTTAACCATCTTGTCAAAGAGTATACTCAGAGAATATTGGTAGAGGTTTCCTTTTTTTATAGTTGCAGTTAACCACCTGGCATATTTTTATTTGTTTGATTTTTTTGGCTGTACCAGACTAAGAAAAGCAATAGCAGCAAAATCTCTGAATGGGCTGACTTGAACAAAGGTGTGTTTTATTGTTATTAATTCAACTTCTAATCTGTAAATAGATAGTGTTATTATTAAGGTTTGTGTCAATAAATCACAGCAATTAGTGAAAGAGTGACATAGATTAAAAAGGGGTAGACATACTATGAAAATGTCAGATTGTAAATATCCTTATCCTTTTTGCATCACTAATTAATTTTATGGTTTACATTTTGTATGATTCTACCATATTGACATTATCAAAAACTGAAGTCTTCAGCTTGTGCTTGTTCAGAAAAACAAACAAACTACTTTCTCACCAGAACTAATTTAAAGAATTTGTAAGATGACTGAAATCAACTGTCATCCAGCTGCTTACTGGAGTGAACAAAGACGCACACTTGAAACCAGTCTGACTTCTGTTCTAAAATAAGTAGTCACCCAACAATCATACCAGTCATACAGCCGCACAGTCAACAAAGCTTTCACTGTGCTGGACTAGCAGGGAAAAGTCTGTTTGATACCATTTCACTGTACTACATGGCACACCAGGAAATCACACTTCCGTGGCTTTAGGATGGTTTACAACATAAGCCTAAATGTGAAAAATGTCTTTCTTAAGTAAAAAAGGCAATAAACAAGGTGTTTTAAAAAGACACGGTTTCGAGATAAGTTTGTTCCTAGTAATCCCACAAAAACACTACTTTTAACAGAAACCTAGAGAGAACATTTTCCTAAACTGCTTTACCTAATCAAAGAGCCATTTTACAACCACAATCAATAAATTTAAGACCAACTAAAATTTTATGTTTATTGCGTATTCTGTATATTTTGTGGCTCAATTCCTTGTAGCCTATGGCATAGATCTATGTGAGGATTAATTTAAGAACACCAACATGTTGCAAGATATTCTATTTCATAAAATACTGACGGTATGCCAGGCTACTTGTTGTTACAAAGGAGTGAAATCTAAGTTGATATAAACTTATGCATTTAAACATTTCATTGACATTTCATTGATAGTGATATAAGACGCAACTATTGACACATTTAAGCTTCGAAGCTCATGACGCGCCTCAGAGCGGGAGTCACGCGCACAGGACTGGTTTGATGTACAGTTTGATGGAAGTCTTGAGTTGTGTGTACATACCTTAATCCGACGGACGCTGGCCTCTAGACGAAGCTGTTTCACTGCCTTCTGGGCGATGACTAAACTGCTGTTGGCGGCGCTGTTGTTTGACATGACTGAGTCCGACTAACAGAGAAAGTGACCAAGTTTCTTCAAACTGCCAGTAGGCTACTACGCTTTAATAAACACATTTTCCGGTGAGATCCTTCAAAATAAAAAGCCTATTCACCCGCTTTTTTTCTCCCTCCACCCACCATCCAGACACGCACATACACACACATAAACAAAAAGACACATAGCCTACACGTCTAGTCATCGCTTTGGGTGTCGTTTGTAAATTTAATCAAATTTGAATAGCATACTCCTAATGGTAGATTGTACTTTCCTTTGAAGTAGGCCTTACTACACTTTAATATAAAAATAGGCCTATACCATTAGGCTACATGGAGGCCTCAAAGTATATTTAAATGTCACTGAACAGGCTACTCAGTCAAAAGACAAACAACATCTGAATATAGTACCCATGATGCTGAAAAATTGGACCTTACAAATGTTAATTATATTAACCTATTAAAATAAACTTAAAGACAGAGAGTCGTATGTAAAAGTAGTTTTAACATATAAGTGTATCATATTTTACAAATTCATATATTTTCTGTTTAGAATTTTAATCTCAAGGTAACTGGTCTATCTGTCAGATAAGTGCACTGGAGTCAAAAGGGCAATATTTCTCTCTGAATGGTAGTCGAGTAGATATTCATTAGTTGCACAAATATTAACAACCAATAAATATATGATCACTATCGACATAAATGTTTGCACCCAAAGAGTAGTATATGCTAAAGGTTCACATAATAATGTAAATTATTGTGCCAACTTCAGATATTCAACAAAAAATAGTGCATTTATTGGGTACACTGACAACACAAAACTGTCAAAGTATTTATTTTCTCTTCTGTAAACAATCAGACTGTCTCTCTCTGAAGTATCTTTGAAGCAAATATTCTGCTGATCATATGATAAGTTTAAAAATAAATGCTCAGTCCAAACGAATATGAAAAGAAGTTGAGTCTGCAGTTTCATAAATTTATACTTAGGTTTCAGAATTTCAAGATAGTGGTACTATTCTGTAATCTTAAAAAACACCCCCAATTACAGGTTTAAACACTTAATAAAGCCCATCGGCAGAGCAAAGACGAAAACATGCAGAAACATGAAGAAAGCATGCATTTGAATCTATAATTCTGTTTGACCATGCTCTTTTTTAAAGGTTGAAGAACCTTTATCATAACAAATATTTATATAGGCCTACTGAAATCCCCATTTGTTTTATCAAAATTATAATACATAGCCTATATGAATAGCCCAGTTGGCCTAAGGTAAGCCTACAACAGAAATGGACTCATGTAGCCTTGAACCTTACAAACTGAAGTAAAGATTATCAAACAAAACGAGACAGACTGAAAAGTACCTTCTCAAGTAACAAAGTTGCCAAGCTAACTAGTCTGTGAGCAGATCCTACGCTGTCATGTTTCTACAGTAGCCCAAAAAAGACAAACCAAACACTTGTTTCTTAATAGCACTTCTCCGCTTGTTTTCTGACCCATTGTGGGCTCTCCTACACGCTAAAAGGACGAGGGCAAGGCGAGAGAAGAGAGGGATGGGATGGAATGGGATGAGATTGTACGTCAAAAGGCTCTGAAAACCGCAAGTAGGGGGAGCTCGCTAAAATAAAAGATACACCAAGCGCAAATGAAGCGAACGACGAAGAAGAAAGCGAGCAAAGGTCAAACTGGAATTTCTTCCGGTGAAGCTGAGGGTCACACAGAGGGGTAGGGAGACCTAAAAGCTATCAAAATGTTGTTACGGGTGAGTACCATTAGTTTTGGAAACCTTTTTGTCAATATGGGACATGCTATAACCGGGTCTTATCCAACATTAGATATTCCTGTTATTACTACTGCTTGTCGCGTTGAGCGTGTTAAAGAGTTTGTGTAACGTTGCCTCATCGCATCACTTGAGACCCTGCTAGGCAGGTCAGTACGTTAGTTTTACCGATATGCTTTATGCAAAAAATCTGTAGCTAGAATATAGAATTTTTCCAAAAAGACATCAAACATTACAAATTAATAAAGTCTGTTTTCGTCACTCACTGTCGGTGTTTGGATGACTTAATAGTAAAGCTTGTTGCGAAATGTGTTGATGTATATAATGGCCTCTTGTAGAAGTTTGTGTAACCTGATATTTCATAAAACATCGCAGAGTCTGGAGATTTAAACTGTTTAATTTGAACACGAAATAAATCGGAAGAACACATGCTGTATTTAAAAAGACCTTTAACATATATTAGGGGCTAAATTCTCAGTTGGTTGAAGATTTCAATATTTGTGAGTAACTCATTAAACTGCTTTAAGTCCAAGTCCTTAATTAAATTCTTTGATCAAATTCTCTTGTATTCTTATATTATATATAACCTAATACATAGATTCGCATTAAACACAAGTTTAGCCCAGATGTATACAAATTTATTCAATGTTGTAAAGCAGTAATGATTTTTCATTATCAACTTAAAGAATGTTATGAACTAAACTGCTTAATACATGACCTATTTGTTTGTTTGTTTGCTTTTACTTATGATGTTGATCACTGTCATGTTTTACATGTTTTTGGAATCACTGTTTAAAAATGGTGTTCCTGCTGTTGGTTCTGTCCTTTCAAAAACTTAAAACTTAAATGAATAAAACCTAAAATTTATGAAAAACTAAGCAAAAAAAATTTAACAAATCCCATACAATTAGCATTTCCAAATTAAATTAAGTTATATGTGAAATCTCCGAAGACAATGAAATCAAGAATTCACACATAACCCCCCTCTTTTTTTTACTTATGTAATATGTAAGTTAGTTGTATTTTTTATATAGGGCTCTCATATGTTAAAATCTTTTTCAACCATTTGAAGTTTTTATAATCATTTCTTTTTCTTCCATGGAAAATATACTTACTGTAAAGTTTGAAAAGAAAAATATGGATTGTGAACTGATATGTGGTTTCTGCATGTTTTTTTTAGAAAGTGTTGCACATTGGAGGCTTGACACTAAAACACAGCAGGTCCATCCACCACAGTCCTGTATGGCGGAGTCCTCTTATACCAATAGTTGTGGAGCAGACGGTAAGTGTGAAAACTTAAACTGCTGAGCTGTGTTCAAAGCTGTCATATTTGCTATTGCTGCACTTTTCCTGACCTATCTGCAGAAAAAATTATTTAAGAACATTCTTACTAAAGTTTGCCTATAATAAATGCCGTAATAACACTGATGTCAAATGTACACAAAAGAGGAACTAATTTACAAATTAAAAAAAAACATTTCCAAAAACACTCATGATTCTTAAACCCCTAGTTGTTTCAGCAAATTCCAACAGGCTCTATGCATGATGCTGGTCTGAAGTGGATTTGCAAAGGGGAACATGCTCTGCACAATGAAAGAGAGGGTTCTAGTTTTTGTGTTTGCTTGGAACAAATAGAAAAAGGACTGTGGATTTAGTCTAAATTATAAGAAAAGAGAACAGCTAGGACAAGATTTAAGTAAAGGGACCCTGCCCACAGAGACTTCCAGGTAGAGCAGGGCTCAAACTATAGGAGTTTGGGCTGATATATTCCAGATACACACAATTCATAACAATGGGAGGAGAACTCTTTTTTTAGGTCATTACCAACATTCAGCCCAGATTATCTGGTCATTTTGGGGGGTTTCAGATCCAGTTTTAAACCTTCAAACTGCCTGCAGACTCTCGTGGACCACCCCAATAATTTTAACATGTTTGATACTTAGGAGTTCAAATCTAGATAACCTGGTCAGTAATTTCAAAAAAGTAAGTTGAGCAATCAAAAACAAACAAACACTTCACATGCTAATTGAGACAATACTGCACTCCAGTGTCAAATAAGACAAAATAATGATCTACAGAAAGGCCATACCTCAGTAACTGACAGGGTGGTTGTGATCATTTGATTGGATAGTGAGTTGGTGACACTAATCATGAGTGCTCACCTTAAAACAGTGCTGATTGTTTAGATTTCCTGTGCTGCCAAGTTGATGATGTGTATGAATCATCTAATTTTTAGAATTTGTGGCTTATTTGACATCTGTATTTGAAGCATTGTAGTTCATCAAGAGCTAATTGGTTTTGCTGATATTGAGTGCTCGGACCTCACTATGTGAGTAGAACAAAGAAAGGCCTTGCAAATAACACCTCTGTGTGAAATCTGGCCCAACCCTCACCCCAACCCCAATCCCTAACATATTCGGTATTGTCCATATTTGGCGCCCATGTTGGGTGGTGGACAACATTAGCTTTAGGTGATTGTCATTACATCTTATGGTGAAGCTCTCTCAGTCCTCTGTATTTCTCTGTAAGAATAGTCTCTCATTAAAGACAGTATTTTTCTTACAAGAAACATTGCTTATTGGAATAATTCATTTCAATAAAGTGATAACTTACATTTTGCTAAAAAAAAAAAACTTTTTTTCCAAAAAAAAATCTTTATTACTATATGTCATAAAAACCTGAACAGAGTTGGATGCAAACCGCAACTCGAAGAGTTCATGGAGGCATTCAATCATAAGGCGATAATTTTAGTTTTAAACTTTGTTGTTTGTGTTTGCTGGATATTAGAGGATAGAAACTTTGTAAGGTTTCTCCTTATGTGGGTGATTCATTGATCCCATTCCAAAACTAATTTGGATTTTAAAACCCTTGGAGTTATAGAACAGCTTATGCAGATTTTGATTCTCATGTCTTCATATGGGGTGAATAACAAAAGTAAAATGAAAACTGCCTTTTTTGTTTTGTTCCTTTTTTTAGGGGAGAGGAGAAAGAGCATATGACATCTATTCTCGTCTTCTGAGAGAGAGAATCATTTGCGTAATGGGTCCTGTAAGTGTCTCCCTGGATGTTAAAACTGTGTCACATTTTTAATCATAACACTTTCAAAGTGGTTAATACTCTCGCTCTTTCTCCTGTGCTCAGATTGATGACTCTGTAGCCAGTCTGGTTATTGCTCAGCTGCTCTTCCTGCAGTCAGAAAGCAACAACAAACCCATCCACATGTACATCAACAGTCCTGGTAAGACTGTCAGTGTAGTGCTGCAAATGTACATTTCTCGAGCTATGAGGCTTTGAGCTATAGATGAAAACACAAACACATCGTGACAAAAACCATAGAATTCAAATAAAAATAGATTTTTTTTTTTCACTTAAATTATTTTTTTTAAAAGCAGCAATCTGCCCTGCTGTGCCACATGGTTCCTCAGCAACTTTCATATCTAAATAAGTCTTAAAAAACCTCAAACTCTTATGTGCATTTTTTTAATCTCTTAAATATGCACTGTTAAGGTAGTAAAGTTGTTTAAAACATTAAAAATTATGTTTTTATCCAAAAAAAAAAAAAAAAAAATTACTATAATCCTTTTTGTCAAACTGGCTTCTGTCGGTTTCAGCAACTTTGTTTAGTCCTGATCTAGTTGTGTTTACTGACAGGCTACTGGCCCCGATATATAAACACCATCGCTCAAGTTCTTGTTCCAGTTAAACCGATTCCCTAATAGGGCCGTTAGCTGCATGGCTAACCAAGCTAACAAGGACAACTCCTAGCTATATCCAAAGAGAGCTACAGCAATGAGTATCCTGATCAGTATTTAGGGACCAATATGGTGATATGCTGCCCTCCCATTGTGTAAACACATTATAGTGGTTAATGTGTTGTTATCATTGGTAAGGTAAATCCTGCACATGTGCATTAATCAGTACTTAATGCTATATTGCTCTCCTTCCTCAGGCGGTGTGGTGACAGCAGGCCTGGCCATTTATGACACAATGCAGTACATCCTTAATCCCATCTCCACCTGGTGTGTTGGACAGGCAGCCAGTATGGGCAGCTTGCTCCTGGCAGCAGGAACAGCTGGCATGAGGCATTCACTACCCAATGCCCGCATCATGGTTCACCAGCCTTCAGGAGGCGCCAGGGTAAGGTGATCTTCTCTGAGCCTTTAATACCAATCTGAAATGAAAAAAATGATAATGATTGTAGACACTGAAAGTTAGAAAAGCAAAGTAGTCAAGCCTGTTTAAGGCTATCATTTCAACGAAACAGGAAAATAATTACAAAAGTTGTGTGTGTCCAGGGTCAGGCAACAGACATCGCCATCCAGGCTGAGGAGATCCTAAAGCTGAAGAGACAGATCAATAACATCTATGCCAAACACACAGGACAGGCACTGGAAACCATAGGTAGGTTCACCCAACTCTTTATCTGCATCCAACTACAGGGGTTGTAATGAAAATGCGCTTCTATAAAAGAAATGTAAACACCAGAGCAACACTTGTCAGAATGGGATTCTACTCACATTAACCCAGCTTTTTACCTCTTGCACATGTAAAGAAAGTTGTCTTCAGAGTAGAGAGCAGAAACCAGTTGGTGAATTTACCTCTTAAATAGATGCTCATTTCTCTTTGCCTTTATTCCCTTCTTAGAGAATGTGATGGAAAGGGATCGCTACATGAGCCCCATGGAGGCGCAGGACTTTGGTCTCATTGACCGGGTTCTGGTTCACCCACCTCAGGCAGGTCAGGATGAGCCTGAGCTGGTGCAGAAAGAACCCGCAGCAGCAGCCAGTCCTTCTCCACAGCCAGAATCTCCAGCCCCTGAGCAGGCCTCCCCCGGGACGAATTCCCCCTCCTCATACAAACCTGAGCCATGAACCCACTACAGAGCTGTCTGGATTCGATACCTGACATTGTTGAAGAATAAGGCCGCGCCATCATGGTGTGTTTACAGGCTTCATGTACAGTGAGCAGAAAGTTACACACCTACATATAAAGTTAACAATATTTGAAAGAGGTTTTTTTAAATTTTTTTTGAGATGTTGATTCTTGTGGTCTGTAAAATAAAACTTAAAGAATTAAAATCCAAATTAAACAGCATTTAGGGCCCCTTCAGCCTAAACCAGGCAATGCGTTGAAAATACAAGCTGTCCCATTGATTGTGATGTTGGTCATCTGTTTTAACCAGAATCCATACTGCAGTGACCAATCAGCTGATCAGCTGTTCAGACTGAGCAAAGCTAAAAGAAAAACCAGCCATGTGGTATTACAAAGTCTTAATTTGCGTTTGCAAAATGGGGGACACCAGCACACTGTCATATAAACCTGTAGGGATCGCCACAATGCCTGATTTGGTCTGACACAGACCTTAGTCATTCACCTTTTTAACTCAACACACTGGATGTTTATTACTAAACTCTGACAGAATCTGTGTTTCAGCGGAGTTGATCTTTGTGCTCACAGAGTTAAAGCTCGGCGAAAATAAGATGCTCAACTGTACATGAGTTTATTTAGGGGAGGAGACTGTTAAGACTGTGAGACGATGTTGTTCTGAACCCCCATGCTGCAAAGATGTCCACTGAAGAGTGGAGAGGACCTGTATTACCTGTATTTGATTACTCATGTTTGTAATAAAAAAAATCAAGTTGACCACAATTCACTAAAATTGACTCCTTGTTTTTAATCCATAATTGTATTAAATTTATCCTATCAACTAATGATAATCACATTCACAGTAACCTAAGCACTGCACCTTAACGTGTATCCGAAGTGTCAAATTATTCAAAAATTTGAGCCGTAAGTCAGGGGGCCGCCGTTTCGAGGGGAAAGAAGAAGAGAGAAGACGTCAGTTGAACTGTCTGGAAAATTAATAACCAAACCTTTGTTGTGTGCCTCTAATTCATACAGCACACTGCCTGAGACACTCACCCGGCATCACCAGGGTTTAGAACTCACAACCTCTGCCTTTGCCACCACTGGCATGCAGTGATCATGTTGTTTTACCCAGAGATATCAGAGGTGGTTTCACATACGGTTGTGACTCAGCGTAATCAGAACTGCCCGAACCTTTTATTTTTTAAAAAAAAAATAAAAGCTAGTTCTACTTCTTGGTCTTGGTACCTAACTTTGTGGACCTGATATTCTAGGCTTTAACATTATGGTCCTGGTACTCTTACAGTCGGGGGAGGAAGAGGCTTGGAAAACAGGTAAACCTCTGCACAGGTGGGAGCTTTCCTCCTCTCAGGAGAATTAATGCTCACCTTCTTTATAGATAGATATACATTTCTCAGCAAGCTTTAAAACTTAATGCTTGTATGACTGATTATTGGTGGCCTGACTGAAGAATGACATGTTTTCTTTTCATGTATAGGTGAAGCAAAAAAGACAAAATGTATGGCGGATGAATAGTTTAGTTCCATATAGTTATATAGTTCCATAGCTTTAAAACGATGTTTTGAATGGGATTTATTAGGTCTGCAGATGAGATAGCATACCAGCTTGAACTGAAGGCAGGTGATACCAGAGAGTTAAATATATAAGATAAAAATAAATATACGCTTTCTTTGTAAGTTTGAACTAGGTAGCTTGCCTTCAAACATATCTATGTTTGAACTCGATATGTCAGTTGATAACAGTCTAATAGATAATTTATCTCTATTTGCTGCCTGCAGACATAGACTAGAATTATTTTTAACATGTTTGTTTTACATGTGGTGCCATTTTAAGGTGAGGCTAATGTCCAACATTGTATTTTTCAGGAAGTGAAATTCACCATGTGACTTTAAAACAACTAAAAACGGCCTCATCACAAAAATGAATTATCTGTCTTTATATGTGGTCAGATGCTTATCTGTGTATAAAACCTTAATACAGACATAAATGTTGACCAAAAACTGTAATAATAAAATGTTTAGATTTTAAGTTTGTGCCAATGAAGCATGAAAAAGTTACTGTATTTGATGAGTAGGAAAGAAAACGTGTTTTCTCTTCTAATAAATATCAAATTATTCTCCTTCACCAGATAACTGTTTAAAGCAGGCATTATTTACCTGCTGAATCAGAAATGGGCTTCACAGCCTCACTGACATTGTTGGGTCACTTAACAAAATCTGGATCCCCTATTTTATTAATAATGCTCAATTTGACACCCACCAAATTCACCCATATTTTGTTGTTAAGTGATCCATTAAAAATCTGGCTCTCCCCATAATATATGTTCTGTATGGACTAGTTGTAAAAGATTTATACATAAACACTGGAGGTCCAGATGTGCCTGCTGAGTGAATTTGGCCGGTGTCACATTGAACATCATCAATTAAACAGGGGAGTCAGATTTTGTTGTTTAGTGACCCAACAAAATCTGACTCCCCCCAAAATTTCTGTCATGTAAGCTGGTATGCTATCTCATCTGCGGACCTAATAAATCCCATTCAAAACATTGTTTTAAAGCTGTGGAACTATATAACTCGTGTTCATGCGATGGGTAGTCAGTTGTGCCGGAGAGTCGCGTGAAGGCGTGCCAGTGTTTTATACAGTCAATGGCCAGGAGCCAGTAGCGGAACAGAAGCTGTGCTTCCACTTTTGCAGTCCGGACAAGTAACGACGGTGCACTAGTTGGTGCTTTAGTTAGTAACCAATGGCTGATGGGGGTGTGTGTGGTGGTCTGCTCTTTGCAGCTGTCATCCGAAAGGTAGAGTATGTCATTTATTCACCGGAACATTTCAAAACTGTAATGTTGTTTAGATTTTGAGCGTGTTAGCGCGAGATAAATGTTAACTAAATTAAGTGCTAGCAGTTAATTTACCGTCAGCTGCTGAACATTGTCCCAACTGTCAATGTTTTAAGTTAAATATTCAAGCGGGGTTAATCCTCCATTACAATCCTGCAATATCAATGTGAATAGCGACATCAACGCCATGCCTCATGCACTTTGCTGCTGTTTGTGTAATCAAGCAATAAGGGATGAAAAAATCTAATTGTCAATAATCTTTGCTGTGTTGTTTTTGTTGGCTAAAATTGCTGCCTGGATGGATTTCTTTATATGCATTATAACTATAACGCTAAAACTAAAACTTTTTTTCAAATTTGATGGCAAAATAAAATTAACAGACCTCATAGGACTTAAGATGTGTTGTTTTGCTGAGTCTGTGCGCAGGCATGTTTCCAGAGGACAGTAAACGCCTCACTATGTCCATGGTCGTTCTATCTAAGAGACGAATTCTAATGCTTCCGTACATCAGTTAACTTCTCAGGTACATGGTGATTCTCTGTTCAGAATGGATCACCAGTTCTCTTTTTGCGTTTAGATTAAACCTGCTTTGCTGGGGGTAACAGTACAGTCAGCACATTAGAGTGAATACAACCAGCCCCGCTGGAGGCAAAGCCTGTTGTTCTCAAGTACTTTGAATTTTAAACATAGTTAGGTGAATACAGATCAAGTCTGTGCAGTGGGTAGTTTGTGTTTCAAGGTTAAAAAATGATTTATGTAAAAGCCTTGCAACATGCGTTACCTGTCTGTTTTGTGTGAGACTTACATGGAAACTCCACTGACTTCACACAATAAGGCCTGTTTACAGATCTTGGGTAGTGTATCTGCACATTTGGAAAAAAACACTGTGTAAAGTCCTTTAAGGCTCCAGAGGGAGTTGGGCAACATCTTAAAAACTACCTGAAGTGATGTCACTCGAGGCAGTTTCCGTAGGGTCTGAGTCTACATGCTTGAAGCTGAAAAAATATGCAAATATGGGGTTATGTGAGCTAACCAGTTCACCGTAGTCAGCATCTCATCTGTACTCGAGGCCAGTGGCTCAAGGCCACATGCCAGCATAACACCCTGGAAACCTCAAGCAAGTGGTTTGTTTTGTTACATTATGAGAAATGCATTTGCTTGGTTTTGACAGGAAAGAAGAATGAAATGAGTTCAATCTTGTTTGAATACTAGATCAGTAGAGTTCCTTGTTAAGTTTCCAAGTTTCAAACAGGGCTCAGAATGACAAAAGTACTGCTCAAATAGAATTTTTATTACAATAAATAACCTTACCAAAACTGCTTTGTGTATCTTACACATAGAAAACCCATTAATTTAGATCCAGGAATAGAAAATATTTGTTGTAACTGTCAGCCTGTGTGTGTCTCCTCCTCAGATATTTGGAAGCAGATGACAAGAGTGCCTTTCTATTTTAAGACCATGAATGATCAGCCATGGACCAGATCACTTTTCACTATGATACTGTGCTGTCAGATGTTCACATGCTCATGCCCAATGCACGCCACCTCATGACACGTCTCAACTATGTAGGACAACCTGGTGCGTATGATGATGTTTTGAGTTTTAGAACTATGTGCTGTAATGCACATGTGTTTGACAGGAACAAAGGATAATGAAAATGTGGAAAACAAAGCAGAGTGTGAGCACTGAGGTTATTAGAGACGCATTCCTGTCATGAACATTTATCAGGCATCAAACTCTCTGTATAAATACACATATAAAGCTACAGGCTATAAGAACTAAATGAGGGGGCTGGACCAATCAGCTGATGTCATGAAGTCAATTTCTGAAGTTGCTTTCCCTCAGTTAAACTTTCATTCATGTCATGTCAGTCTTTTTTTAATTTATTCTTCTAATAGCTTACAATAGAGCAACACTGTTTTGTTGATCACTTGATTTAAAAAAAGAATAATTAGCCAACATTTTATTATTTTTTAATATTTGATTCTTTATTTGAGAGCTTAGTGTCTAGTGTCGACTTCTCCAGTTTAAAAATGTTCTGCATTTTATGCCATATTAAAGTAACTGTATATATATTTTAGGCTCGGCCTATTGGTTGGCCAAAACAAGACATTTTAAATATTTTGTGACTATATATTATATTAATTAAAAGAAATTAATTGACCGACTAAGTTATAAGCTCTTAAAATATTAGATGTGCCAAATGTTGTTGGCAACATGGGTTTTTTCATATTGTCACATGCATATTTAATGAATAATTGGGTCAGTGAAAGTATTTGATTGGAGTTTTTATCAGTATTGGCAGATAACCAATATTTAAGCACTTGGATCATGATCAGGGTGGATAAAAATCTGACTGAAACATCCTAACAAAACTGTAAACAAACAATATTTCCTGAGTGAGATTTAGCCACCTCTCTCAAGCCTCATCATTTTGTGTTAAAATTATAGCTGGGCCGTTAACGGCGGTAACGTGCTGCGTTACCGCGAGACTCTTATCGCGCGAGAAAAAAATTCTCGCCGTTAATCTATGCTTCTCAAGGTTGGGTCTGGGAGCTGGGGGTGCACATGCAAGCTATGAAATTCACTTTG
>JAPZDY010000009.1:19379291-19398822 GCA_029783645.1 Ctenochaetus hawaiiensis | reverse complement strand
ATTTCATACATCTTACGTAGAGCAAGCCGCGATACATCAAGTATATTCGATATATCACCCACCCATACTGTAATATAATGTCAACATTTTTGACATTTAATCAAACCTGTCTTTCAGCCTTAATTTAAACTTTAGTATTACTTGTGCAATGCTAAACTCATCATTCTACATTTAATATACAACTACAGATCATCTGTTTACATTGTGATAATATTCTGGAGTCATAATAGAAGTTGTCAAAATATATATCAGTTGTTCTGAGTGGAAGCATGAAAGTTGAATTCTCTTGCTAAAAGTAGTGTAGGGAACTGTTAAGTTCCTTCCTACATGTTCCCCAAGGGTAAAATAAGACTGAAGCTTTTGCATCAGGAGAGTGATTTTGATTTGAAATCTCGTTCTATGAGTTGCTGGACAGATTAGTGGTCAGTCTGTGAGAAAATGATCTGTAAATGTTTATGTATGGATGCACATTTCTAGTGGCAGCTTTTACAAACACACACAGGCATGTTATCATGTCTGACCTCATTTCAGATGTGTGTGTGTGTGTGTGACGTGTCTGCCCTTATCTTCAACTCCAAACACTCCTGCTCTTTTATCTTCCTGTTATGCACCTCTGATGACTCAGCTTTTCCTATTCAGCATGCAAGTTGTGGGCTCGACATTAACTTTCTGAGGCACCTGTCCCGGCACAAGAGGGACTTTCCTGGCTAAAAATGACAAAATATTTTCCTTATTTTTTTATTTCATTTTGGCAACACCTTAAATAAATTTGTTCTGTTTGTTGATTTATAGTTTTAATCATCAGCGATGAAGTTCATCATCCTTTGTATTTACATTGGAAGCATAGAATTAAGAAGCACTTTGTAAAGAATGTTTCATTATGAGCTCCAGCTATGGCTTATTCATTTATCATCCCTCTGATGTTTGTTTATTAATGATGATTGAAGTATAACTGTGATGACGGTTAACAGGTACATGGGATGAATTATTGGCTTGGCTGCTATAAATAGGCCTACCTGTGCGTCACAGAAGCACTTGAGATGAATGGATATCTGTGGGAAGGAAGTGACCCTTGAGCATGTTCCCAAAATGGTTGAGATTCATAAAACAGAGTACTGACAGATGATAACATAATTTGTACACACACCTCTGTTTGTGCATTAGGGCTGCGCAATTATAGAAAGAATCGAAATACAATTATTTTGGTCAGTATTAATGTCATGTTTATTTAACATGTTTGCTTGTCAATTTGATTTGATAAACATGATTCATCTGAAAAACAAATGATAAAGTAGACATAATATGTAAAGCAGCATCATGGGCTTCATTGTGTCCTTGTATTCAGGTCTAAGTTTTCTCTCAGTCATTCAATATTGGATATACTTGGCAACGAGCAACACACTGTCATCTCTGTGCAGATGGACTCATAGTCACTGTACATAGCCAATACATGCCCATGCGAGCTGTCATATCTGTACACTCTCTTGAACTTATTTGTACAAAGTTTTAGGACTACCGCAGTATGTAACAGCCGTCCCTGTCTGCTCTACCACAGGTTTAATGTGTATTAATGTGTGTACATGTGCTTGTTGTGTGCACCTTCCCGCAATGTCAGATCTTCCTAACAGCTTAACTGGTTTCACCTTTCTTGTTGGCCAAAAGCTCCTCTGAGCTGAACATGCCACAGCATGGCTGAGAATGAGTTTGGGGTTTTATGGCGGAGCAAACAAATACAAGAAAGAACATTAGTGCATTATTGTGAAATAAATGTGGCTCCCTACTTGTTTTATCCTGATTATCTTGTTTTAATAGTCACTCAAAGCCAGAATCAATCGAAATTAAGTTGCTATTAATCACCCAGCCCCATTGTGCAAACACTTGTGGAGCTACATAGATTTTTGTGCATCTTGCCCCGGCTCTGCTTCCTTTGCACACTTGAACAGATAGTTTAGCCCACTTGGTTGATTTTGAGTTTTGAGTAATGTCAAACTTGGTTAGCGAGCTAGCTTTCTGCCCTCTCAAGTTAGATTTGCATCTTAACTAATTTAAAGATGTATTTTTGGTTCAGATGGTTAATTCAGTGAAATAATGTGAAAAATTCTTTAGGTTGATGCTTTGCTGTCATTATGCGTATTGAGTATATTACACAGCTGCTATGCTAGCTAGTTAACCTTACTAACTTGTAGGCGAAGTTGAATTAAAGCACCATGAGCTCTGAGATATTATTACACATGTTCATGCATTCTCTGCTGGTTTATAGCCAAAGTGATTAATAAATTAACTGAGTAAATGATCTGAGAGTTACTCAGTTATTGATTAATAATTATCAGTTGCAGCATTCTCAGCTCAGGAGTGAACAAAATTTTAGCAGCCAAATTCTTCAATGCACCAAAAGGCATAGTTTGCAAACCCTTTTCTGCCTGCATCCTCAAATACACACATCTGCAACTTCATGACCAAGGCAATAAAATGTTCATACCTATGGTTACCAACTTCAGGCAAGTCTCGAGTTGTTTTGTTTTTTACAGTTCCACAATGAACTTAAAGTAACTAAAGGGCAGAAAATCTATAAGGTTATGTAAACATGGGACAATGTCAGCAGGAATGTAAAGTATAGCATACTTTGCAGCATGACAAACCCTCATTAGGGCCCTTTAAAGTACCATGCAGTAGAGACTAAGTAAGACTTCACATGCTAAATCTGTGCTCACCCTATCTTGTTTTCCAAGCCTCCCTCAGACATTATCTCCTGCTTATCTGCCACTTTTCTGTTTCATTCTCCTCCCTCCTCTTGTGGTTCTTCCAAAGACCATCTCTCCCTTCCTGTTGCTGTTTTCAACTTTTCTCCCCATGATTTGTTGTTTAATTTTTATCTCTTCAGTAATAATAGCTGTGACAAATGAATACACACATTTATCTCCAATGTGTTGAAGTGAATTCATGTCCTCATTATTTGGATATTGAGCATGTCACAGTGTAAATAAATGATTAAAAACTGTACATGAATTTCTAGTATGTATGAATGTGAGAATGTGTGTTTATGAATCAACAGTCATAATGCTGTTTTTCTTCAGCAAGAGGCTTGTTGTCCAGAGAGGCTATGATTACATTAACGCTGTGTCTATTGAGTTAAGATGGATCAGATGCTCTGCTCATTCTGCTCTGTGCTTCAAAAATGTGTTTAGGCTTCTGTATCCAGTGTGAGTGGCTGCATGAATGTTTTCGAACGGTGAGCAAACCTTCCTGTATAAATAAAATGTCCACTTGTCTAGACCTGCTGAGGACTAGCACTCGTCAGTAAATTTGACAAGTGCTAGTCCTCAAAATGGAGAAGAGCTTGGATAGAGGAAACTGATGGAGAAAATGTACTTTACCTTTTTGTTCTTTGTTTTTTTCAGTCAGTTGGGTCATAAATATGTTCATTTTCAATTGATCTAATTCTGTCTTCATTTCATGAACCACCCTTCCCTCTATTTTTTCCTCTTAACCTTCAAACACATTTCCGGCACAGAAGTTTTCCTTCCTTAAAGCCATGTATCGGTCATTGATCCATTGTTAAAAAAACAACAACATTTAAGCAGCTTTACATTTGTGCTGTCAGAGCGTCTCAGCTACTGAGGGTTGAATAGGGGACATGACGCTTTGTTTTTCCATTTTTTTCAACTGATCCTGAACTCACAACTTGGAACCAGTATTTAATCACATTTTTGGAAACTTTGAAAATGGAAAATCTGCTCCCCTCTCTTCCGTCAACTGCAGACTGACTTGAGTCCAGGAACACACTGACCTGCTCCTGGTGCCTCTATTATTGTTTGCCTTTTGTTGTTTGTTTAACAGCCCCTTTTCCCCCACTCTCATCTTTTTTTTCTCTCTTTGAACAGGATACCAGTCCCTGAAAGTTGAAATCAATGAAGTTTTCTTTTCTGCTGTCCCTGATTGGTTGACACAGTTTGTGATGTAATGACTGATGATGTAATTCTCAGGCCAAGGTGAATGAGGGGACTGTTTTTTGTCTCTGTCAGGTTGCAGCGGCATTGGCCTGTCCTCAAATTGGTGTTACCATAGTAACATGGCTCTGAAAATGCCCCCAGCAGGTCCCTGGTTCAGTGTTTTTGGGAGGCTGTTGTGTTTTAAGGGGGTGGGGGGCAGATGAGACTTTAAAAGAGACTGAAGAAAACACAATTTGAACACGTCACTACAATCAATTCAAAGATTCTAAATGTCTCTTCTTGTCTTCCTCCCTACAGGTGTTTCACATCCTCAATTGTACTCCCTCCTCAGTCAAACCCCCTCCCCTTTTTCCTCCTCACCCTTTGACTCCACCTCCTACATGATGTCCTCTCAGGCTACACCTATCCAGGATTCACGATCCGTGACGCCTCCACTGTCCTCTGCAGGATCCCCACGTTCTCAATTGTCACTTGGTAAAGGCAAACATTTTTTAGTTCTCTGAGACTGCTAAAAAAAATGTACAGCAGTCTATCATAATGTGTCTTTAAGGGGGACTCCACTGATTATACATTTTATTTAATTTCATAAAAACCTTGAGGATTCAAGGAAGGTGACATTATTATTTGATGTAAACTGTCAGCTATGCGCAAACCAAAGAGTAATTTATTATAGTCATATACATTATCTGCATTTTGCACTGTTAATTCATGTTGACCAAAAAAAAGAAAAACTGTTGACTTGAAAAAAATCCTTAGTAGACTGAGGATCTATCACTGATGATTTGGCTGGTCCATAGTGTTCAGAGGTCAACAGCATGCAGCATTCAGAAGCGCTGACTAGAAGCACAACAAGGGGAAAACTGTGCAATTACATGTTTTCTTGGTTCATTAAATAAAGATAGATTATCATTTAAAGGACAATGATGTTGCTTATTTTATAGTGTCACATCTGTAGTCACTACACTAATGATTTTGTCGTATACTGTAACCTAAAAGTGCCTTAAGGTAAAAGTGTAGAGCAAAAACACAGCGATGTGCCATGCTGCCGTGTCTCATTCCTCATGATGTAACATTGTTTTTTGTCCCATCAGGGTCCCTGCAGCCTCCATCCTGCAGACACAGAGACCGCTCGCCTTCCCCCATGAGAGGATACCTCATTCCCAGCCCTCTGCCTACACGCAGAAACAGGACCTGCTCAGCGTGAGGACGCATACACACACATACATACATATATACACACACAAACACACCTGCTGTCAAATCACATAGGATGAAAGACTTATGAACCAATGAAGCAACTGCACTGTTAGTTGTAGCATGTTTCTAATGTAAAAAGTGAAGCTGTTTGAATTCAGTAGTTAATGTTAGAAATTCTCATGCTTTCTCAAAATGTAGTTAAAGGCAAAACAGAAGCTAGGCTAAAACTACAAGCTTAAGTTTCACCTGTCTAATATCACTACTACTATTCAACTTTTGGAAGGGGGTCTCTCATAGTGTCAAACCCACATAGAATTATCACTTGATTCACCAGTCTTTTTTCAGATATAAAGAGCTTTATGGCCTCTTTTGGCTCATTGTTTTGGTTTTATTTTTGCGCTAAGTTTAAACCCATTGTAAGCTACCTGCTCAGTGCAAAATAGCTGATAGACACAGCAACTAGCTGGTGAACATATGAACTGAGCATTTAACTTTTAAATAGCCATGGGAGCTGGCAAGGCACAGACCATGCGTGCGTTAATCGCACGTTAAAAAAATTTGTGCCATTAAAAGGAGTTTGAGTTAACACGTTATTAACCCGTAAACTTTGACAGCCCTAGTAAGTAAGTATCTGTTTGCTCAGCCAAGGCCTAGTTTAAAACTTTATAAGGTTATAATATTTCAGTGTTGTTTTCTGTTGCATTCAGTTAGTCCAAAAAAAAAGCATGCTGGCCTAAGAAACATTGTTATTAAAAACATCAGAAGTTATCTCCCTTATATATTTAGAGACCAAATAACAAATACTTTCTTATCATCATGTGGAGGAAAATTTTTGATAGGATCATGATGTAACAGGAAAAGGACATTTTCATCTGCTAACCAGTCAAATGCCTTGTTATCACCAACAAATAAATAAGGGTTTTGTGTTGTTTCACTGACATAATTAAACTCTGTCTCTGTCTTGTTTCCCCCACCCTCCTCTTTTCCCTGTATCTGTGTGTGTGTGTGTGTGTGTGTGCAGGACTGCTCGTGCATCAGAGGGTCCGGTGTTTACTGGTGTGTGTAAATGTTTTTCCCGCTCCAAAGGTCATGGCTTCATCACGCCATCAGACGGGGGCAAAGACATCTTTGTTCACATCTCAGAGTAAGTGTGTTTGTGTGTGTGCATGTAGGTGTGTGTGCGCGTGTATTTACAAATCTGTTTACACAGTCACATTGTGGGGACACGCTGTCATACTGGGGACAAAAATATTAGTCATAATATAAATCAGAAAAATTAGCACAAAGACTTTGGTTTAGGTTACGGTCAGGGTTGGGCAAGTAGTTGTGATTAGGTTACTGCTGAGAGAGCAGAGTAAAACTGTAATGCCCTTAGGGGGTAATTTGCTTTACAGACAATAGTCCAACACAGATATGTACAATGCATCACATAAGACAGCACGAGATCCATATTTTCTATACCATCACCATGAATCATGCACATTTACAGTTACTGTCTGTTCAAATGAAAAATAGAAGATTAAAAAAGACAGTCCACATCTGTTAGTGCTACACAAACAAATTAGTCTCCAGGAAATTAATGTAAATCTATGTAATGTCCCAAAAAGTACTGGAAACATGATAATGTGTGTGCTGTGTTGATGAATGTGTTTGTGTTCAGGTGTATTTGTGTAAACTTGATGTGGAGTGTGTGTCTTGTAAGTTTGGAGTGGGGTGGATGTGCAGAGGTATGTTCATACTTCGCTGTCCTTACGAGGACCAGAAGTCCTATATAATATAGACAGTAATTTGAAAAGTTAATATTTTTATTTACTTAAAGTCCCATTATAAAACTATTATCAACTTAAAAAAAACCTTTTGATAGTGTAAAGAATTTAATTGGGTTATTGATGTCTCTGTCAGCCACTCTGAAACTGGACCAAGAAGAGGATGTGGACAGCATCTGAGCAAGAAGAGTAAATGTTGAACTTGCTTTTAGTTGTTGGCCAGCTAGACTTCTTGCTGTTGGACTAGTGATATAAAGTAACATTAAGGGGATATGCTAAGTTACGTGTCTTGTGTTGTTGCACCCGCTTGATGTTTGACTATATTAGCAAAGTTTATGTGTGTTTGACCATCTATCAAGTCAGCCTTTTCCAACAGAGTCTTAGTCTGTGAATACTATGGCCAAGTGTAAGCTACATATTGTCTCTGGTTCTGGTTATGCTAGCTTGGCAACTCGCTGTTTTTAGTTGTGTGCAACACTTGTGCAAACTTTCACCGCCACTTCAAGATGGACATTTTTAAGGACATATCATTGTTATCATTGTTGTTACATATTGCTACTTGAAGTTTTGTTTGAAGTTAGCATGCACAGAAACCTGGGATTTGTATATATGACAGAGGCAGAAACTGTGGGGGCACCAAATCGCACCACATATATACTTTTACATAATACTGCTTCAGTATGTTGTCATGACTAAACAGACTGTATGAAACTGATGTAAAATGAAAGGCACATCAGTTGGCTAATATGTCTCTGTATCAGTGCGCACGCACAGTGATTCAGTGAGACTGTGCGGTGGGTGAAACTTGAGAATTACTTTTTTTTTTTTTCTGTTGTCTGTGATGAGATGAGCGAGAGGGCTGCTTTGGTTTTAATCACTAACATCGAGCCATGTCACGAGTACAGGGAAACACACACGGCAGGAGCTGCAGGTGTGTGTAGGAGGACAGCAGAATATCTGATGACCTTCACCATGGTGCCTTTGTTATCACCCACAGGATTATAATGCATAGACGTCAGCAGTGTATGCATGCACACACACACACACACAGACACACACATAAAAGCAGCACGATACATGCTGTAAGACAGGACTTAGTAGATTATTCCACCAAGTCTGTCTCTATCTTCCTTTAAGACTGAAAGAATGTTTGCATCCTCATACCAAAAGGAAGTGGTGTGTTTGCACACGTGTGTATTTGTGCGCCAGACACAGCTAGGGATGTGTGGTGTTGAATATGGTTTAACGGATTTTAAAAGGCCTTCAAAGTTTTGGTTTAGTAGAGATTTGAGACCAACAACAATGCATCAACAATAAGGAAATAGCCTCTATATTAACCATTGGATTTGGAAGGTGTATTTTGCGTACTGCTCTGTCTTGTATGGAAGTTTTCCATTATCTGAACCTTTTGAAAGTAATTAACAATCTTTTTATCGTGCCAACAGAATGCTTTTCCTCCAAACAGTCAAAAGAGACTTTGAGGTTTCCTAAGTATTTTGTTTAGGATCCTCTGTGTTTGTCAAATATTACCAGGTTTTTAATTTTTGAAAATTCTTATGCCCAGTTCTGTGATTCAAAGATTTTTTTCTCCATGTTAAAATGTTGGCAGTTGAACAATGAAAAACCTGTTAGACGTACAAATGTACAGATTTTGTTTTGCAAAGCTCAGCTGCTCTGACTTGCATTGCTGCTATTGGCTAGAAAATGGAGCAATTACCTTTGTTTATTCCATTTGTGGTGCCATTGCAGTATTTAATCTCATCCTGAAACTAAGCAGAGTGTTTGTGTGGCAGTTCAAGACTGTGACTTTCTGTTTGCAGCGCATTTGGCTGCAAATATCTGCATGTAGATTTCTGCTATTTCATCATTTGTAACTTTAAATCTTTTTTCTTTTTGTCCTTCTCAAGTATTGAAGGCGAGTATGTGCCAGTGGAAGGCGACGAGGTGAGCTACAAACTCTGCTCCATCCCTCCCAAACATGAGAAGGTGCAGGCAGTGGAGGTGACCATAACCCACCTCAAGCCGGGGACCAAACACGAGACCTGGTCAGGACACGTCGTCAGCAGCTGAACACTAATACCAGCACGGGGCGGGCCAAGGCAGGGGGGAAGGGAGATGGGGATGAAATTTGGAGGGTTGAAAGGGATAAGAGGGAGTTTTGGATAATCGAATGGGGAGGACTGAAAACGACTGTTGTTACTGGGTGCAGCTGGCAGAGGGAAACCCAGGTAATGGTGTTAGTTTTCCTTTAAGTTTAACAATTCAAGACAGCTGGGATACGTCAAAGGAAGCGTGGCTGATGTCCTGAGGTGTCTAGTAGAGGTTTAAATCAGAGGGAAATCTCAATGATCACATAGTTTACTTATATTCTAATGTGGGAGGCTTCCTCTGCTCTACCTAGGAAACAAACAACACAGTTAGGTGGTGCAGTTAGGTTGACTGTCCATGAGTAAGTGAATAGATTGATGATTACAGTGGAAGATATGTTTATCATAAACAGACGTATAACGTTAGGTTTCTTGCTTAGATTTTTAGATCTCCTGTGTTATAATTTGATGGTTCGTTGTGGGAAATTGTACTTCATTTGACAAGGAAATTAATTTCATTTGAGTTATGAATAAGATGGAGCTAGGACGGCAGTGTTTGGCTGTATTAGCACTCTGTGTTACACTGTGCAGCACCATGGGGGTATTTTCCAGGTATACTGTGTGTACCTACTTTTACCCAGAGAACTGACAGCTCTTTTTGTGCCTACTATTAACCATTCTATCATCTGTATTTGATCATGCATGGGTGACTATATAAGTGAATTAAAGCATTTTCAACAGGTATATCTTTGTGGTTTCTGTTTCATGTACTTTTTTTATTGTTATTTTAAGATACACATCCTTGGCTAACTGTGACTGGCCCTAAAAACATGATGTTTCATGGCTGAGACACATCAATCCTTAATAATCACAGCTTGTCATGACGAAGAGTACCCATCAGGAGCTCCCTGGTAGCCCAATGATTGCAGCACATGGTCTTAGCTGTTGCTGGTTTGATCCCAGCTGATTACCTCGTATGTACGTCATACCCCTCTCTGTCTCCATTTTCTATCTTCCTCTTTGTCCGTACTATCCAAAAAAGGCATAAAGAAACCTCCCTCTCCCAAAAAATAAAAAATAAATAAATAAAAAGGCTACATATGTAAGATATTTCCTGTGTAGTAATGTTGAAAATATCAGTATATGCTATTTCAGATAATATTTACACAAGTACAAAATGAGTATAAAAAGACTAAAGCATGTAATTGAAATTGTGAATATCTGCTCTTATACACTTTTAGTATGCTAGGTATTAAATGTGTTACACAATTTTGTTTATCCAAAACAGAAATCTGATTCATTGGACTAAAATTAAACCTTTCCCAAAGAATGTGTTTGGCTTAATATTCATAAAAGACTTTATGCAACCCTCTTTTACATGTAGAGTATTTACAATACAACTGTTAACAGATTTTGATGAGTTTCTCTTTAAAAAGCTCATTGACAAGTTTATTCATTTTTAGTCATTTCTCATTTTTTGAATCATCCTTTAAACTAATGAGAACTTTAATGCACAGTCCAGCTGATATAATGTGATGTTGAATATTGTGAAATTAAGGAACAATCGTACAAAAAGATATATTATAAGTTCAACTTTCAAGGTTGTGTGGATATTTGAGCAAAACTCACTATAGTTCTTTTCCAAAAGGAACCTTGATGCTTAGAACTTAATTTTAAGTCTTTCAAAGTTTTGCTGTCTGTGTACAAACAATCACAGATTGCTAATATAAGAGTGAATGACAGGTCATCATCAGTTGTGATCATATTTTGAGTTTTGCTTCCTTGCTTCTCAGTGTCATGTGTTTGAAGCAATGTATTTGTCAGTGGAAGCACAGATAAACCTTAATCTGCTGCCCTCCTCTGTCCACATGTGTCTACTACAGCTGGATGTAGTGCAGGAGTCAAGTTGTATTCTCTACTTGCAATCGTTCATCATTTCCACAATGGAAGATCATTAAACTCGCACTTGACATTAAATTGGAAAATTAAAAGATACATGGATAATAAAAAATATTGCATTTTAGAGCTCAGGATAACCAGACCATAATTTAAAGTTAAAGGTAAAAATTAAATTAGATACTGTAATCGGAGACAAAAAAGACTGACCCTGTCGCTGCTGTGCAGTTAAAAACATAATATTGTAACCGTCTTTGCCATCTTTTTTTTTGTGTGTGTATGCATTAAATTTACATGGTGCTGGGGTTTATGTTTTTGATTAAATATGTTTATTACTGCGGAAATAATGATTATTTTTCCTAATTCCAACATTAGTATTAATTCTGCAATTAATGACTCTTTATGCTCAAAATACATCTGTATTCCAGCTGAGCAATGTGAAGCCATATTCTGTAACACTGAATATGTATTCTGTTCGGTAAGGCTTCACACCGTACACAACTCCTTATAAACAGAACTATAAACAGTTGCATGTAACAGTTGCATGTAACAGTGGGGGACTGCATTATACTAACAGCTGTGGTATCAGTAACAATTTCACTGACATTAGCTTTGTGTTTTTGCAATGAATTACAATTAGTGTTGCAGTTCTAATTATTACCAATAGAGGGTAGTAAATATTTAAGTAACAAGTAACACTTTATCTCAAACTTTGTTGGAAATTGTAAAGATGATGTAAGTACACAAAACAAAATATTTAACAAAGACATAATCATTTTGGGATATTAAGATGTACAAATATAACATATTTTATGTTTTATTAACTATTTCATGCCCTAAGAGATCAAATGGTCAGATACATCACAAACTTAGCAAAACAAAAACAAAACACAAATATAAATGTGTATCTTAACTTTGTTTTTCATCATTTCTCTCATAATTTAATTCACAATCTCTCTATTTTGATCCTTTGTGCCCTTTTCATGACCCTTTTAAGTGCGCTTGAGCCTTGAGAAGCACTGGATCAAAATACCTACAGTGCAGTTCAAGAATTGGCTTGAATCAGCTACAGTAATAAAAATGTTACTCTTTCATTAATCCATGTCAACAATTTAAATCAGTCACAGGAGACTTTTTTCACAAGTGCTTTAACTGCTGGTTCTTTTGAAGTCATGCAATGATTTTAATTGATTTTGAAGGCAAGTCTTTAACTTGTTGTAGAGAGCTTCTTTTTCTGTTGTTGTATTATATTAGTAGCTTACTTCTTTTACAATTGGACCTGTCTGTACTGTAAATTAAGTTCACCAACTCAGCTTTGTCTTAAAGTATCCGCTTTTAATTACTTATGATACTTCATTTCCTGCTCATTATCATAGCTGTCATCTCACTGCTCTGACTGCAGTCGTACTGATGTAGATAAGCAGTGCTTTTAGCTGTTTTTGTCAGCAGAGGTCGCTGAATCGCCATGTTGCAGAGGAAATGGATCTTGCGGGAGTTTTCATCTTACCCAAACAGCCTGTAAAGGTCAGCCAACCAACAATAAAAGTAACCAGTTAGTCAGTTCAAACAGTGTGTCACTGGATGCTTGTTGTATAAGGCCAGTTGGCTGCTTTCTGTTCAAATACCGCAATATCCCAGGACACCCCACAGTCCCACGGGGGAATACATCTGTGAGGTAAAATGTCAAAATAATGTCGATCTGCATTTACAGATGAGAGAGAAGCTGTTCTGAAATCAGGTGGGTATAAAGTGGAAGAAAAAAATAGGAAGGATAACAGAGAGGACGCCGGAGAGTAGAGGTGCGGAGGAGAAATAGAGAGATGGAGGAAAATGATGGGAGGAGGGGGGAGGAGGAGGAGGAGGAGAGGGAGGAGCAGAGGGGAGGCAGGCGTTCAGTCTGTTTGCTCGCAGGACGAATCAGCAGCAGCAGGACAATGGACTGTCTCCCGTACGGATCCTAACGGGAACCGGGCTGTATCCTTCACACTGGAATATAAGGTAGGGTTGACGGAGCGAAGGGGCGCGCAGAGTCTCAGATGGCCTCAGTGTTTATGTGGTGTAACCCGCGTTCAAATCTGTCGTTTGTCTTTGAAAGAGGAGAGGCTGCAGGAAGGAAGCGACGCAGCGCAGCAGACAGACATCCAGCTGGGCCTGTCGACCGTCTGCCTCTGGGTATTGAAACCGGCCGGGGGACGTTATTATACAGACACAACTATATCTATTCACCTTTAATGTCTGTATATACAGGGTTGAAACGATGTGATAAATTAACACATAAAAAACACATCCGGAATGCCGGAGTCGCATTCTCTGTTCCCGAGAAGAACGTCACGACGAACTCCTTTACAGCTTTCTCTATTTTTAATTTCCGTGCTTACATGCTGAAGTAAACACCTCTAAGGATGTGAACTAACACATGTCTTGATATCACATATTCTTCAGGCGATTTCGGTGCATGAATGATTTACAAATCCCAGCTTAATTCACGTAGAATCCAGTTTTCAGGTGCACATCGCCTTCCGCTTAGGCGTATTTTGACCGAAGGGAAATAAGAGGAGAAAACGCCGATCACAAATAATGGTTGACCTCTTGTCTGTAATAATCGATGTTCTTTGTATTACATCCACGCCGAATTAACAAGTGGTTCGGAGTGATCCACAGTAGCTGTCAAAACTTTCTCGGTTAGACTCTTTTTTTGCTCCAAAAGCTACGCCACAACAAAGACTACGTTGTTGGATGGAAGTCCGGAGCTAGCAGCATATGTCGGGTATGCCAACAAAGCCTCTCTCAAGCCAGCAGCAACAGCAGGAGCACGCAGTTTGTGTCTGCCAGATTGAACCGTTGCACTAGGCCAGGCCTCGGAGTCTCCTCTACAGATGCAGGGATTGTGGTGTGAATAGATGGAGGCATTGTAGTTGCCATAATGTGCCTTCTGTTGAACTCTGTGCGTGACGCACATAGACATGCAGGGACACAGAGATGTTGTGCAGGGCACGGGGACTTAAGGACTTATAACTGATGTCTGAACGGCCAGCATATTACCATTTCAGTGCAGAAGCATCAACAGCAGTGGCTGCAGTGTCTGTCTCTGTCTCATAGACTGTGTTTACCACACTGAATATGCTCATTCACAGAGACCAGTAAGACTGGTTTCACAGAGCCCTGGTCCTCGGTGATGCAGTGCAGAATAAGACAAGGTCATTTTTGCTGTACTAACCACTGAAACCCTTCACACATGTTATTTAGAAAAACACAGACTTGGCTGGTTTGTGGTGTATTCTGAGTTCAGTGAAGGGAGGGGCTGTTCTGGGACCTCCCATCAATAGGTTATGAATAGATAAACAGATAAATGGATGATACTTTATTTATCCCTAGGGGGAATTTCACAAGCCAATAGTCATTTGCCTCCATATGCTGAGGATTATTGGTGCACTCAGGCAGTAGTTGTGTCATGATGTTTTTATTTTAGATTATATTGACCTGACTGAGACAGTGTTGGTGTAGCATTCGTGGGAGGAAGATGGTTGCTCTGGATGAACACAATGCATTGCAATCTAGTTACAGGACAGATAAGTCAGTAAGAGCAGAAGTGATCGCACTGTCATAAAAGATCAGAGGAACTGAGACAACTCAGTGGCAGGGATGTTCCCCACTGGGAGCACAGCTAACTGTATTCTTAAATGAACCAAATGTTTGTTAAATGCACTATATCAATTGATGAAAAGATGAATAAGATTCATTTACGTACATTAGACCCAGGTTGTAATAAACTGGATTTATCTTTGAAGTCTGCACTGTATATTTTGGCCAGATAACAGTGATGCCACTCATTAAATAATGACACCAAGGTGCTTGAAAATGTCCTCATCCTCACATCAGACAACCAAAGTGACGTTAGGAGTGAGAATCCAGACCGAATGACAGGAAACAACCCAAAACTGCAAAGGATTAGGGGTAGGAGGAGACAGAGAATAGTTGTTTATTTTTCTAAGATGAGCTGGATAGTCTGTAAAGTTGAGATGGAGTAATAAAGATTGGAGTCAGACTTTGTTTGTCTGAGTTGTGCATTTTAGGTTTGTGTATGTCAGGCCTGTTTTCATCAGACAGACTAGGAGCCACCAGATTTGTCTTAACAATAACAGGAAAAGGCCAGGAGCAGTATTAGCTTTGTGTCAGTGTGTGTGTGTGTGTGTGTGTGTGTGTGAGTGTATGTGTGTTTCCAGAGGCGTCTGTCAGGACTCTTTGCTTTGACATTTGATTTTCTCACTTAAGTTCACATGATCAGCGTGTGAGAATCTACTGTTTGGCAAGATAGTGTCACAAGATCAACTGTCCTAGCTGTGTGCTTGTGTGTGTGTGTGTGTATGTGTGTGCGTGTGTGTGCACCCATTGTGGTCAACTGTGCCATTTGAAGTGAGTTTAGGGGGCAAATCAGGCACATTAACAGTCTTTCCATTCACTTTAGTTTTACCTCCTTGAAGAGTTTCATTCTGTAACAACACGTCCAATCAGCATTGAGTTTGCTAGGGTTGCCATGGTAAAGGATGATGTAAACTGCTACACAAACAGCAACATGATCCAACATGTTTTATATTCTTTCAGTTCACATGCATCTTGCAGTGTATTGTTGCAGAGTGTGTGCTCTGGTAGCTACTGTGATGACTGAGGGCAGAATTGATTAGGAATCGCTGAAAGTTGAAAGTGAAAGTTGGAATTAGAGCTGAAATGTGAAGTTGGATGACAAAAAATTGAAGCACCAACTATTTTTATAGTTGCTTAGCAATTTTTTTATTTTTCAAGAAAAAAATGCCAAACATTTCCCAGTTTCAGCTCGTAAATTGGGAGGATTGGCTTTATTTTACGTGACAGTATTTGGTTGGGAAAAAAAACAAGAAGTCTCTATGATGATCACCTCTATGATCACCTGATAAACTGACTTCCCTCTTGCTTCATATGAGTTTGGCATTTATTGATTTCAGGTAAAAGTCTCAACAACTATTAAAAGAACTGCTGTGGAATTTTATAGAAATATTCAAAAGAGCTAATGACAGTTTTCCTAGCTTCAGCTGTACTTTGTGGTCAGTCCTAATTAGCATATGTCTGCACGCTTACAATCTAAATTAAGATGAAAATGTAGTAAACATTACCTGGTTTAGCTCATTGCTGTGCTGTGCTAAATACAACATCACAGAGCTGCTAGCATGGTTGTAGACTCATGGTCCTGTTCACTGTTTCTGCCTTTGATAGACCAAATGATAAATAATTTAATGTAAAAATTAACAGCCACATTGATCAATAATAAAAGTAATCTTTGGTTGCAGCTTAAGTTCAAGTATGCTTATTAGTGTGCAATGGGCTTCATGCTAAATTGAAGGTTATTTGAACCGTGAAACGTACCTCAGTGCTGCACTGGATTTTTACTGGATTTTTTGGGTTGTGTTTGGGAAATGTCACCACAGATATAGTGTCTTTCCTCCCAAACAACCACAGATCTCAAAAGCTGTTGGAAACTTTCTCTATTATGTGCCAGGTTGTCAAAGGCAAAACTCGAAATGACTTGATGAGGATCAACCAAACACAACATCAGTTAATGATGACATCACACAAAGCTTTTGAAGGCCACCCTCGTTCGAGTCTCTTTGGTCTAAACTGTGGTGGAAAATTTGACTTTAGTATTTGGCATGTTGAAACTCAAAGAAACAAATTATGAGGCATGGCTGTGCATCAAAGTACTTCACATAGTGTTTGCTTCTTAATAGAGGAGTTTTTGAATCAAAGAAATTACATGTTCCATCATTGTCAAATGTAACTTAAACAGTCATTATGAATCTTCACACCTCAGCTGTGAATTTTCACACCAATCCCACAGTCTGAGTCTGTTGGAGAAGTTAGATGTGTCTGACTGAGTCCACATCTGATTAAATAATCAACTGAGCTGGAAAACCCATTTATCTTTTCTTTGAACCTGTAAAGTGATAAACAGCTAAATCCTTGTGATGTTAATAATATGATGGTAGGCACTCCTAGCTGTTGGATTATGGGACAAAGCATCTCAGTTGATTTCTTAAGGATGATGTTTGTGTCTTTGCTGGTGGTGCTTGTTTCTTTTCTGTTTTTCTTTTCTGTTTTGACTAATGCTTATTACCCACTTCTTCTTCTATGTATTAGTATAAACTGTATGGATATTCCCGTCAAACCAACGAGAATTGCAAAACAAGTTAAGATTATTGCTATTACCAGTGCTAAATTACCATTTCAATAGCGCTGCATTATAGGAGTAAACATTTTTGGAAATATGGTAACTCATTTTCTTTCTTGGAGGTGAGTGAAAAGATTACAAAAATATAAAATGTCACATCACCTTTTAGAAAACCACAATGTGCCATTTTATACTTTTGTTTTTGTACAAGTTAAACGAATAAGATACACTAATAACTTGGATTAAATGAGCTTGAGAGGTTCACATTGAGGAGTTCTTATCTTTGCACTGAGACAAGCTGTCTGTCTTTTTTGCTAGGCTAAGCTAACGGGTTGTTTGCTGTAATTTTGTATGAACAGAACCAAACTAAGTGGCACTGATCTTCTCATCTCTTTTAGAGTCTTCTAAACTTATCTCATCAATTATTGAACTATTCCTTCAATGTGCTTTATCTAATAAGTTTGCTTTCTTAAGTTATGTAAGCTAGACACACAACTGCTATCATGATGCTTTAATAATTGAAAACCAGACTAGCACAGAAAATACAACAAAGCAAAATGAAAATTTTAAGATGAAGACTCATCCCATCCAATCCTAATTAGAGAACAAATATGTTCTGAAAGATGGACGCTACAAGTGTCCTCAGTTGCTTCTATTTTTGAATGACTTTAAAAATTTGAACAAGATGACAGCTACTCAAGAGTGAAGCCAAAACATCTTGATCGCCCCCGTCTAGTCTGTCTGGCTGCAGTGTCAAAAACACCCCCTCTATGTTAGCAGAAGGGACATGGGTAAAATTAAAAATGTACATTATACAAGTTTTTATCAAAAATGGTTTCTGTCCTTTCAGGTAGTTGTCATGCTTGTGTATGTTCAAGTGTTCATTTTCTGGTAAATTTGGTTCTTATTAGTTTTTAAATGCTCAAAAAAGGAGGAAGTAAGGTGATGTTAGGTAACCTGAACCTCATGACCACTACTGTAGAACTAGCATTAGGGAAATTTTGACCTAAAATATGTGCACTTTTTTATCTAAATTATTAAACTTACTCTGTTATGCTGTTTGCTCACATATGTACAGTATATAGGTGTGTGTGTTTCACAAGTTTGGTTTCATTATTGTCATGAGAGAAATAGTGACTGGGCCTGATGAAAACATCAGACGTTGCTGACGTGCAGATCTGATGTTTTCATCAGGCCCAGCATTTTTTACAGCACAAACTGCAAACGCAATGAGCCAGTAAATTAGATTGTGATCATGAGCACGCTGTTGGATATCTGGGGACTATGGGAGTCTTCTGTATTCGTGTGCTGATTTTGTCACTAAGTAAGTTTGGCATTCAGAGAGGCAGCATAACACACAGGCACACAGGACGCGTGAGGTCACAGCGCGTCATCATTTAAATTGGATTATTTTGACAGCTCCTGGAGTGCCATGTGGGTGTTATGAAATACCTGGTGAAGCAGTTCTATTGGATGCAATATTTGGCCATAGATTTTAGTAATTTTCTCTTTATACACATTTATTTTTTAAAGCTTTTACCTTGCCTTTTACTAAGGTTTACTACTTCATCATATAGTAGGCTTAAAGTTAACATCCTTTTTATATCTAATTTATTTTCTTGTTTGATTAATCCAATTTAAAAGACTGAAAATTGTGAACAGTAACCATCACCATGTTTTATAGCCCAACTTGACTCATTCAAGCAGCTTGTAATATCCAACCAACTATGCAAAGCTCAACAGTGCTGAATATACAATCATAGAGGGCTATGAACACCAGCAAATACTCATTTTCTAGAGAATGAAACTTGTTCAATTTTAGCATTTTTTTTAACGAAAAAGCTGATTAAAAAGGGAACTCCAGCAATTGGGTTTGCACTAGGGTTGGACAAGTAAGGGAATTTTGTAAAAATGATGAAATTTGACGTAGCATTGGCAGAGATAAACTGACACTGAGTCTAGCAACACTGGATCCAACATTTCTTGTGAAGCAAATCAATGGGCTCTTTTGTCTAGATTGTACTGCAGGCTTTCTGTTGAAAAAAAAGTCTTGAAGTCTGATGAAATTCTCATTTGGTGGAAAGCCTTTTTGAAAGGGACAGCCTGGGGTCAACACAAAAAAGGAAAAAGTAAGGCAGGCTGGTGGCCTCTGGCTTTGAGTGACCACAAACCACAACTATTAATTGTCAGCTTTTCTAAATAAAACTAAATATTTAATTTAAAAAAAAAACAAGATAGTCCAAAAATGACCAGAGAATAACTACAGATACTGCAGCTATATCAAAGTTAAATGTAATTTAAATGCACATTATCTTAACAGCTAAAACCTTTTATGGATTACTTAAGTTACTGAAAATTGACTTGAAACTAATCTGACTATGATTTGTCATTTTATTGCATATTCACCAGTTCTAACTTTTCTCTGATATACATAAC
>JAPZDY010000009.1:19365194-19379191 GCA_029783645.1 Ctenochaetus hawaiiensis | reverse complement strand
CATAACAGTAACTTGAATATCTTTGGGTTGTGGATTTAGTAAGGTGTAAAAAGAAATTTGAAGCACTGATCTTTAATGGCTTTTTTTTCTGTCCTTTAAATTTTATGGACCAAACAATAATGGAAATTAATTCAACCAATTTGTTTGGTGAAAATAATCTTGGTTGCAGCGTCTCTTTTGCCCAAAGAACATATTTTGAGCCTTAATCAAAAAAGTGAAAGAGGGATAATCAGGTGTCTGCTCAGTGTTAGTCGGTGCAGCATTTAGCTCACAACAAAGAGCAGTCTGTGGAGGAAACCTTACTGGTTTAGAAAAGATAGTTTAAGTGATTGTTTCAAGCTCTGGCTTGTATCAGTGAGACTGAAAAACAGCTGACGTGTCTTCTCTTATCTTCTTTTTTCCAGCCGTCTCTTCTCCAATCTGGTATAGATTGACCACTTATTTTTTGTCGAGTACAATGGCAACTTATAATAATAATGATATGTATGATTAATCAATTAGTTGTTTAATCAAAAAATTGTGGAAATGTCAGAAGGGCAAGTGATGTTTTCACCTAAAAGAAAAACCACAAAAAGAAAATATAATGAAGCTGGAACCAATTACTGGAACACAGCACTTACTCATTTAGATTCCTGCCATTTAATACCCTTTTGATAAACTGATCATTTGATCAAGGAGTCATTTCCAGAAAAATCAATGGTTTGGAATGGACTTTTTTGATCTTATTAAAAGTAGAATGCTGTTTTTTGCTTGCACATCAGACTAATGAAATGTTTGAAGGCCCTGCTTCATGTTATGATGACTCATCTTTGATGTCTGATAACACTGATATTACAGAAATGATTCATCACAAATGTACAATATCAGTCTCCTTCTCTCTGTGTGTTTCAGGAGGTAAAAGTCAAACAGCTCCAGGATGCTGCCGTCCTCATCCCTGCTAACCTGCTGTTCACCAGGGGGCAATTGATTCTCCAAACATGATGAAGACTGAGCCCCCGTCTGCCACAGGGGGCAACGGGACCTCAGGTGGCAGCAGCGGGGGAAGTGGAAGCTCAAACCTTCGGAGTCCCTCCCCTCACCGCAATGCTTACCAGGCTGGGCTAGCGGCCCTCAAGAAGGCCACCGACCACCTCAACAATGCCGCCAACGGAGGCTCTGACCCCGCCTCAAAACCCGCTCTTCTGCCCCGCCCAACCGGGAGGGGTCGTAAATATGGATCAAATGTTCACCGCATCAAAAACATGTTCATGCAGATGCAGTCGCCTGGTGACGACGAGGATGGAGCCAAAATGATTGGTAATTTAGCTGGTTCCATTAGTGCGAAAGGCTTTCAGATAAACAGTGTGAGGAGAACTAGATGATGATGATAAATTACTATAATTATTGTTATTGTGTTACTATTTTGCTGCCCACAACTTACATTATGATTCCTAATATCCTGAACCTTGCTATTCATATCTCAGTCCAAGCTTTTAAAATCCCTGCACACCCACCACGCTGTTTAATTACTCAGGTTGATTAGAGATTCAGTCAGGTGGAAGTTGCCTCAAGCTATGCTTGGAATTGACCCTCTAAACCCCAAGGTAATACTCCCTGAGGACCAATTTTTTGTCATAACTAATTAACCTCAGGTCAGAGTAAATGCAGCTGAAGAGCACTGGATGTTTTTTTGGACTAGAACTTTTTGGACTCTAGTTAACCCCTGTGTATTTAAGTAGTGGTTAAAGTAAATATGGCAGATTTTCATTTACTGTTTCTGTTGTTGCTACATCAGCACAAAGAGGCCTACATAAGACACACATAATACTGCTCTTTTTGTTTTCCAATCAACTCTCCTGTCATTGGCAGGTAAAGAGCAGGCTGTGAAACTGTCTCTGCCGAGGGCGTCCAGCCTCAACGAGAACGTCGACCACAGTGCCCTGCTCAAACTTGGGGCCACGGTCTCAGAGAGGGTCAACCGTTTTGACTCTAAACAAGGTGGGGAGAGTGGAGGCCCTTCTGTGGGCCTCTCCAAGCTCCAGGAAACCAGGAGGATCTTTGAACAGAGGACCCTACAGGTCAAACAGCTTTTTGTTTTGCTTGTTTGTGTGTCTAAGTCTGATTCATGACCATCTGACTCACGAACTGTCATCTCCTTTAGGAGAAACAAGCTGCCACCAACCGGATCTTGCTGAAAAAAGAGCGGGCATCTGGCTTCCAGGACAGCCGACTAGATGTTGTGGCTCGCTTTAACGGCTCCACTGAGGCTTTGGACCGGCTGGACGACCCCCCTGCTCCTGCTCCTGCTCCTGCTCCTGCTCCTGCTCAAGCCCCCACTTCTGTTCCCACAGCTGCTGCAGCCTCAGTCAAGCCTGGTGAAGCAGTCAGCCCCACAGTCAGCCAGCTTAGTGCTGTCTTCGAAAAGGGCGAATCGCAAAACAATCTCTACCTCCCCCAACGTCGACCAGGTCCTGCTTTGGCACCAAAGCCCAAACCTCCAGCCAGAGCAGAAGCTGGTGCAAGGAAGGTATGAAGAACTAGCTCAACTTTAAAACAAAGAAAGAAAAAACTGCATGATTTGATGATCTCTCCTTGTCTCCCTCTTTCAGGCAAAGGTGGTACCTCCAAGTAAGGAGGGTCCTGAGGAGGTTACAGCAGGATCTGTGAGCACCCAGGCAGCAGAGCAGCCAGAGGTGACAGGATCCCTACAGAGGAGCATAGGAGGAGTGACAGCCAGCGAGGAGAGGGATGGATTGGGACAGTCAGGAGAACTGCTCTCTAACTCCTCCTGCTCCTCATCGTCGTCCGTGGCTGTAACGTCCTCCTCTTCTTCAGAAGTCAAACCAGAGTCGGCGGCTCAGTCAACAGCAACTGAAGCCCGGGGTTCAAGTACAGTGGCCTCAGAGGCAGGGCTGCAAGCTGATGAGCAGGATGACTCTGCAGGCTCCGAGGCTGGAGCCAGGCTAGTGCAGGCTGAGGTTCATGCCTCACTGGAAAACGGAGAAAAAGAACCTCCAAGTTCCTCTCCCTCTTCAGAGGAGAAAGAAGTGGACTCTGAGAGGAGAGACGATGAGGAGGAGGAGGAGGAGGAGGAGGAGGAGGTGGAGAACGATGAGGATGGCTCAAGAAAGGACGATTACTCAGAGGGGGATCTGGTGGATATCAGTGCCTACAGCGGGCTTGGGGAGGAGGACTCTGGGGGCAGCCAGCTAGATGATGAGGAGGATGAGGAAGATGAGGAAGCATATCAGCCAGAGACCAGCTGCTCCGAGATCCCAGGCCTCCCTGAGGAAGAGGAGCCCGCGCCGCCCAATAGGAAGATTCAATTCAGCACTGGGCCAATCAAGGTGAGTGAACAATTTTTGCCTCTATCGGCAATCAGATGGACATTAATGTCTCCTCAGTAAAGCTGCACTTTTTTTTATTGTGGTGACCAAGACACATGTCAGAAGGGGTTACTATCATCTGTAACACCCAACCTGTTTTGGAAAAAATACTGTATCTGTAGGTTTTGACATTTCCCAGTTGGTGTCAGTGCTGTTGTATCAGAGCCAGTAGTGAGTGTCCATAGGAGTAACTTACTGAGGCACTTCCTCTTTGGCTTCAGCCGTCAGCCATGATGGTTGCCACCTGGGTGCTACTTCATTTAAACTAGAATGAAGGTTCAGTAGCTTTTTTGTACTGAGTGATGAGCAAAAATTATTCTAAAACAATGTTCTGTTCAAATTATAACAGTCAATATTTCTATAGTGCCAATGCATAAATTATCTATACATAATGTAAATGAAGACACTCCTAGTAACAAACCCACTGAAATATTTTACTTTGCAGTTGACATTGAGTCTTTGGAGAATTTTGGCATTATTGTTTTGGTATTTCAGCAAACATTTTTTATGTTTTTGGTTTATCCTCACTGCTCTTGTTAATCCAAACAGCAGCACATCGTTGTTTGTCAGTGAAAAATACTTGATGCACCCACTGTGCACAAGCTGCCCAGCACCAAAATATAAACCAGCTTGTGAGCCTAGCCGAGTATGTAGCTTCTGAAGAACCAGATACCAAAAAAAGGCACTGGGGAGGAGCACAATAGAGCCATGTCTTACATTTATCCGATAGCCAAAAATGCAAAAAATGCTAGTTTACAGCTGTCTGCTGGATGTGTGAATGAGAAACTGTTTGCTAATGTGGTTTTGTGAGGTGATAGTGTACAGAGGTGAAGATGCTTTCAGATCCTTATTTTTGGTCATTTCTGTAAATGAAAAGTGGTTTTAATGTCGAAGCGCTCAGGGTGCCTTGATGTATCTCACATCCTGAGTGAGAAAGCTTCTCTGTAACAAATGCTGACGTTGCTGACGAGCCATATCTGACTCTTGGCTTGTTATGACTAGGACACAGCCAAGAAGCTGCTTTGAGTACTTTTGTACATATAGAAGCGAAGTAGTCCCTCATAGCTGCTTTAGGTACCAAGTACACAAAGTACTTACACAAAATAAACTTAAAATACCAAAAGTAAAAACAATACAGAGTGGTCCATTTTAGAATTATATATTATATCACTGGATTATCATTAAAAAAATCACTGATGTGTACGTTGCTTTAATGTTGCATCTGGTAAACGTGTGGCTAATTATGATAACTTTGCATATTGCAGGGAACCATATTCCATACATCACAAATTGAAGTAGAAAGGAGAAGCAGTATTTGCAGTAGTGATAGGCAAATGCTTAAATAAAGAACAAAAACCTCAGAATTGTGCTTGAGTTCAGCACAAATGCTATAAATGTGCAGTTACCATCCATCACTGATAGTATGTTGTGTTTATAGCTTGTTTCACTTCTGCCAATTTAAATTGAATAATGCAGGTATAATGATGACAGACCATGAAATCCTTTGCTTTAGTTGTTTGATCACTATTTTAGGGTAATCGGATAATTTGATAATTAAAAAAAGAGAGAAACGAACAGATTCAGTGGGGAAAAAAAAATAGTAGGGATATTATTGAAAAAAATAAATGACTTCCTCCTTTTTAAAACATCACAGACACAGTCTGTCAAACACAGGGGGATTTTCACTCTATGATTTCGCCATAGGACTTCCCGCTCAATAGCTCAGGCTGTGTGTGTGTGTGTGTATGTGTATGTGTATGTGTATGTGGATGTGGATGTGGATGTGGATGTGTGTGTCTTTGTCTTTGTACATAGATCTTTCTTGATGTAAAAGAAGCACTATTCTATGCAATGCCGCCCCCCCCCCACTGCAGCAGTCAGCTGGTTGAGTTGTGTGAATTGTGAAACATGTCACAACGCGCCATGACGGAGCTGTCACGTTAACAACACACTTCCTTAGTGAGATGAACAATTCAAAAGCACAGTCTAGTGTATTTAATAATATCAAATGGAAGAGTACATAAGAAAATAAGATAAACAGTCTTATTATGAAAAAAAAACAAAACAAGATGTTTTGGCAGAATTCAGTGCTGTTCAGCAGGACAGAGACTACATAATGGACATTCATGGTGTTCACTGAGGATCAATGTTCCTGCTTGGTCTTGTCCACTATGCAGGCGAAGAAGTTCATGGCTAGGAAGGTGTTTTATGTCAGGCCAGGGGTCAAGTGGAAAAGGAATTCTTTACATTTTCTTGTACTGTCTAACATTTAACCACTGACTTCTGCCACAGTGCAGCTAAAAATGGAGTTGTGGCTTGAGGCAGAACTGTTTACTTAGGTAACTGCTGCAGTTCGCTGACCAGCGAATCTTGTTAAACCACCATCTGCTACCCATGTGCAAATGTCTGTCCTCAGATTCAGAAAACCTTTTTTTTTGTTAAATATCATAAAACAAAGGCTGACAGAGCATCGTAACTGTTCCATTCTGATATTTATGATCAGTCTGAAAAGTTCATATCCCCTCTGATGTACAGCCTGATATGCACAGTCTGTAATAGGTGTACCTCTCTTACACAGTTACATGTATTGTACAATAATCATGGAATAGTTGACATGTGGAACATATGAAATATGCTTAATTTTAGCTAACTTTTTAATTTCATCCTCTATATTTGTAATATATATTCTTTATCTTTTTAAAGATGGCATATATTGATTAAAGATATTGGAGATTAAGTGTAAGAAATGAGTCCTGGACATTGTAGTCATGATGATTCAGCTGTTTTCTGCTAGCTCTGCACAGGCACCTCCTTTAGCTGCCATCCTCAGCTCTCTCTATCTCTGACTGATCAATTTTAAGGCTTCTGCCTCAATGAACAGTGTGCAACAGCTAATAAGAGTGATTTTAAACCTAGATTAGCCCTCCTGATCACAGTGAGTTCCAGGATACAAAATGTGATGTGTACAAGCAATCAACAATGTAAGCATAGTTTGAGGATAAAAATTTAATGCCAAGAAAATCTTATTTATGGAAAAATCTGAAAAATTAAGAAATAAAATAACTTGTTTCAATAATATTCTTGCCTAGAGGTCAAATTGTATGTGAAACTCATTGTGGCAATCTCAAAAACGTTTCTACTACTGGCCATACTTTGATACGCATCGGTTAGCTCTGGCTAGCTAACGTGACATGTAAAATTCCAGAGAGAAAACCAGGCTAGTAGTCATGACAGTGCTAACTCAGACAACGGAAACTTGGTACTAAAGTTAGCGGAGTTAGCAAACCCTATTCACACACAGACATACAGCAAAAAAAAAAAAAAAAAAAAAAAAAAAAAAACAGGGGCAGGGGTCAAAAACTTGATATCATCTCACAAAAGTAAAACAAGCATAAAAAATTATTCTCTGAGCAATGTAACGGACACCAGTCCAAAGAAAACAAATGAATCCTCAGTTTAATCAAAATCAGAAGAATTGGACTATAGATCAGGGGTGGTGGCAGTTACCACGATATCTGATCTCTTAACCTTTCTGCACTTTTATTATTAATTAAATTATTTTTTTTACAGGCCTACCTTAGCCTATAGTCACTATGGACATTGCTGAAAATTCATATTTTAATGGAGAGTGTGTTACAAAAATGATTTGTTTTGAGGCTATGCAGCGTGAATGAAGGCGGACAAGAGAAAGTGAAATTATGAGATTATGCTGAGCTTTGACTGAGTGAATTTTTTGACATGTTCAGAGAGCCGTTCTGTTGTGGGAACAAAGCCAGCAAAGAGACTCACTGCCCAGGCATGTTGGGTGATGTTATTCAATTTCATAACTGGTTGCTTGTTGTTCAGACGTTGTGAGTTACTTCATCGAGTAAAAGTCAGCCAGGAGAGTTCAAACCTCCTCTGGTGCTTACAAAGTCTCCAACCTGCCTCCGCACCATGTCATCTTGCAAAACTTCCTCGAAATTTGATCGTCCAGTGAAAATGCCATGTATTGCAGCACTTGCATCACTGTTTAGAAACTTACTTCAAAGTTCTGGATGATGTGCTTGGTACACAGCAAAGTTATAAAGGAAATTAATGACTACTGTGGTTTGTTCTCTCACTTTTACTGACACATGCTGAATTTGTTTGTGCTGTTTGTATACAAGGCTTCTTCTGTGAGTCTGTAAAAAGCAGTTGGAATGTGGCAGGGTGTGTTTGCTTTCATGGAAAATGCACACGTGTACACGCACGTTCACACGAACACACACTAACACACGTACATACACAAGGTAGGAGAAGCTGAATGATAAGAATCACAAAGCGGAGCTTTGTTCAAAGGAAAAGGCACCTGGTGTGCGTATTTATGTGAGCTGAAAAGTAAAAATTCAAGTTTAGGGATGCACCTGGTCCCGATAGAAATCATGAACCCAGTGTAGAGGAGAGACTGAGTGTTAATCTATATCTGTCTGGGCAGAAATGTTTAAAAGGATTTTCTCCCGTCTCCAGCACGAACATCTATATATAATGTCAGAAAATTGTGAAACATGCCAAGCACAATTTCCCAGGGTTCAAAGTGGTTTCATAAATTGCTTGTTTTGTCCAACCAATTGTCCAAACCCCCAAATTTATCTTTTTGTTTCATGGAGTTTGAGAAAATAGTAGTAAATCTTTACATTGAGACACTGGAACTAAGCACTGTATAGATATTTTTCCTGAGAAATAAAGAAAAAAGGTTAATTAATTTTAAGGATGGCTATGACTCAGAAGGTAGAGCAGCTCGTATGCTTACGGGAAGGTTGATCAACTCCAGCATTTCCAGTCTGCATGTTGGAGTCTCCTCTGGCAAGATACTAAAGCCTAAATTGCTTCCAATGGCTCCTCTGTTGGTGTGTGTGTGTGTGTGTGTGTGTGTGTGTGTGTGTGTGTGTGTGTGTTTGTGTGTGTGTGTGTGTGTATGTGTATGTGTGAGTCCTTGATGAGCAGGCTGGCACTTGGCCCCATTGAAGCCTTTGCCTTTAGTTTGGGTGAATGCTCACTTGTATTGTAAAATAGCTTTAAACAGTGCTACATAAATGCAGTACATACTCCCATACTCCATTAACAAATTAAAGGTTATTTTTCTGTCACTTAACATTAATCAATGTTGGCATGACATGCATCCAAAACTTTCAGAATTTATGCACAGCAATAGTTTGATAATTTGGGAAATGGGCTTTGTTCACTTTCTTGCTGAAATGCAGGTTTGATGCTCAGTATCACTGTGATGTCTCCTCGTAAATATGTAAATGAAACAGCTGGCGTAGTGCAGAAAAAACACATTGGCACAAAAAAACGTATTCTTTTGTGTGCAGATTTGTTGTTTTAGTTTAGCATTAACACTCTAGTGATCTAGTGCTAACTGACTGATGGCTTTAACTACTTATATTTCCAGACATGTGATAGTGGTATCAATTCTTTTTAGACTTTTATCATGATTATCAAAGAATTCATCCATATCAGCTCCTGCACCCATGCCTATTATACTGATACCCAGACCATCACTATCTGGGAGACACACAGATAAAGACATAATTTAAGTATTTTCAAAATACTAAAATGTATCTTACTGTATTATATATGTGTGTGTATTCATCCTGAAATGTCAAACTTTAATAATGTGCTATTAATTATATAATCCAGAGCCAGGGTAGCACATCTCTTGGTGTCCTTGCCCAATGTTGATCCAGTTACCTGCCTGACATCCAGCTGAGCGGAATGACTCAGGCTAATTCACTACTCAGCCAATGTGGATTAACAGAGAGTATTGAGACCAGTGTCTTTATTTGTTTCTAGCTTTGAAGTGTTTATTTCATGTAGTTTTTTGTTCTATTTTAGTCCCATATTCCAAATATTACCATTGTTTGGTGTTTGTAATTGGGTGTAATTTAATGTGGCCTTTGGTCATTACATGATCTAATGCTTGTAACTAAGAACCAGAGAAACAGCGGGACAGCACAGCCATATTGAAGGGTCACGCTGCCTCCTGTGGGACCTCTCTGTCAACTGGCAGTGTAGTAGCAGGTGGCCTGTAATTGGACAGATTATGTGGAGGCTTTCATTCAAGAGCCAGGGTTTGTTTCAAAGCATCCACTGAACAGAGCCACACTACCAAAATAAAATGCATGTTATTGTTGCAATGGGGGTCAAAGGCACCAGATACATGATTAATAGCTACGCAGTGTCTTGGATTTTAATAGATTGCATAATGTAACATATGCTGATAATAAAAATAATGGATGGGGCATGATCTGGGGCACGCACCTGGATGGCCTCAGGTGAAGAAAAAGGTGAAGTTATATGTGGATCATCTATGAGCCTGGTTTAGAAGACACAGGCTTTAACCAAATGATAAGTCAGATAAAATACATTTTTGATTTGCATTTGGTAATTGCAGGATGTAGCATTTCATGTAGCATTTCTGAGGCTAGATCTTAATCAGAGAACAAAAGTCAGTATATCTCAGCCTCTTCTCATTTGATCTTGACAGTTTGCTTTTCATTTGTCTCCACTAGTCCCTCAGTGTATGGAAATGCATTACTAAATCACTGGAGGATCCATTTCGTATAAACATGTGATCTTAACCAATCAGAATGCAGTTGCTCGGTTTACAAAGAAGATTTTCTGGCTCATATGCTCATAAAATGTTGAGGCTCTGAAATATTCAGCTTCATGCTTTATTTTCTGTCGTGTTTGTTAATTTCTTTATCATTACTTTTGTTGTTGCTTTTCACCGCACTTGTGTCAAATCCATAATTGCTGCACAAATTTTAGCACAAATTTGCGGTGTTGGTTGTGTCAGATGGTGTGTTGCAACTTGTATTTTGTAGTTGTTGTTCCACCTGTTGGCTGCTGAGTGTTGCTGTGTTGGTATTTCTGTGGCAAAGTGGAGACTGTGTGTTCATGACATGTGCAGTGAATGCCCTGAAGCTTCATGCACCAACGCAGCTTTTTAAGTTACTCAACAGGAAGGAAACGTGAGTGCAGGAAACAGTTTAACAATCACACCCTCTGACCCCGTTTGTGTCAGAATGTGTGTGTGTGTCTGTGTGTGTGTGCCTCTGTCTTCTACCTTCAGGGGAATGTAAATAATGTTGCAGCAGGCACCTCCTACACATAAAGGCCTTCGGCTCTGTCCTTCCTGTATGTTGTTTTATACGCACACACTCTAATTAGCATATTCGCCAGACAGGCACAGAGAGAGAGCAGGTCATTGCCAATGCCAAACTCACACTGGGCACAAGCCGGTGGTTACCACGGAAACAAAACCATGAATGGTCACTGGGGAGACGGATGCTACTGACCTTTTAGCATGGGGGAGGGGCGTAATAGAAAATGGAAGGAAAATTGGAAATAATAAATGAAGAAGGGAGGGGGTTAAGAGTGTATTCACATTATTATTATCTAATGACAAGGAGAGGACTTCAGATTTTTTCAAATAATTTCTGGTCATGTTTCCTGTGTTCACCCACGTTTGCAGTCAGGGAAGTGCAATCTGAGTCAGCACTGGTGCAAACTGGCTGGTGAAAGATTTCCGGTCCATTTCTATCAAAGGTGTAGTGGCTGCAGTTAGATGAAGCGTAAGACTTTTAGCCTCAGGGTGTCCCTGGGGTCCATTCAAGCTGTTTTGCCACACTGACAGGGCTGGAGCAGGAGCACTTACAGAACTGTGTAATTACAGGTCACTCTTTGGCTTACAAGGGCATGTAAGCTAATGATATACAGAGAATAAATACATCAGTTTGTGGAACAGTGGGGTTGTCTCAAGATTTTTTTAACTTAACAGACTGCTTTGTCTGTTTTAATATTTGCTTTCATTTGCTTTTCATCATGTCCGCATAACTGATGATTATTTATCAAAAATCCTATCGTAATAAGATATTGTACCCTAACACTTCCTACCTTAATGAAGGCTCTAGTGTTTAGTTTTTCATTCTATTCCTGTTTGTAGTCATTGAATTCTTACTTTGGGGTTAATTTAATTATCTTACATTAATATGTTATTTGATGATGATGATGATGTCCTCTGATGGTCACTGTAAATGAATTATATTTACTATCAGCATCTTCAACTTAAAGGTTATATAATAACCAGAGTTTTTCCTGAAGCCTTTGTGAAAGACTAACAGGAGAGTAAGTTTTACATTGCTGCAACCAGAGAAAGTGGGCACTCTGACCTTTGACCTTTGCTTTGTGTGTAGGTCTTCACCACCTACTCTAACGAAGACTATGATCGTCGCAATGATGATGTTGACCCCATGGCGGCCTCAGCTGAGTACGAGCTGGAGAAAAGAGTCGAGAAGTTGGATCTATTTCCTGTGGAGCTGGAGAAAGGTACACACATGCACGCGCACACACACACACACAAACATATCTTTACAATCATGGAGAGTCACCCAGTCAAGCTTCTTATGTAACTACACACACAGCAACACACACACATGCACACTGTAACTGGCATGGTTTGTGGACATACACTGTCTGCTAGCATTTCCATTATCCCCTTATGGGATTAAATTTAGCGTGGATTAGCCTAATTAGCAGCTAGTAATCCTGGAGGTAATGGATTGGAACCAGCAGCCGTCCATGATGGCTGCTCTCAGCACAGAATAACAGACATAACACAGACATACAAGTCTTAAACATGACTTTATGGTTTGACTTTCACCTCATCCCATTAGTAAATGTAACTTTATGGTTGTGCCAAAATCAAATACAAATGTGATGATTCTGATAACAAAAAGGATACAAGGGTATGTTTATTATTATTGCCAATATATATGTACAGATATAATACAGTAAGATACATTTTAGTATTTTGAAAATACTTAAATTATGTCTTTATCTGTGTGTCTCCCAGATAGTGATGGTCTGGGTATCAGTATTATAGGCATGGGTGCAGGAGCTGATATGGGTCTGGAGAAACTGGGGATCTTTGTGAAGACTGTCACTGAGGGAGGAGCTGCGCAGAGAGACGGCAGGTACCCTGTCCACTTTTATGCATCTCTCTTTGTCTGTGTGTCTCACATGATTCTTAATAGAAGAGCTTATGTTCTGTTATCTGTTTCCTGTCAACAAATTATCAACAAATCTCATGAAGCCAAAACCAGTAATGTGTTAGTCAGACTTTCTCAGTCTGTTGGTGGCTTTTAGATTTGTTCTAATGATAATATCATATTTTAGTTTTAACAACGTCGTCTGAAAACAGGGCACTGTAATTAGCAGCCGGCTCTACTCAGACAGTAGTAAATAGTGCTTTTGTTAAAATTAATACACAGTTGTTGTAGAGTACATGACAGGTCTGCACAATGAAATGCTGCAGTTATAACCTCTGCCATGCTACACACAAAAAAAGGAAAAAGTGTTGTTTGTCTGGTTGCAAGTGGAAGTTAATAAGCTGTTGCATCTCATTTGTAAACCCATGTGTTATTGAGCACTCCACTGTGTGTAAACTCTTTACTTTTCTGCAAAGAACCGCAGATCCTATAGAACTGGCTATATGACGAAATATAGTCATCAAATTTCCCTTAAGAAACAAAACTTTATATTTTAAACAGTATTTTGTCCAGTTTTACCAGACATGTAGACATATTTTTTATTCTGTTCTGTCATTAGCTGCTAAAACAACAAACTTAAACTTTGGGAAAAAGGGAAAGTAATAGCCACAACTTTCTGCTCCATGACATTACTTTTGTTCTCTTTAATCACAAGTGTTTTGAAATCCTCGCATTTTGTTTGCATTGTGAGCAACATGTCGACAAAGGACCAATGAAAGAAATGACTCACTGAGTTTTATGAGCTAAATCATGAGCTAACAAGTAATTTCTGCAAGGTTTAATTGGCTAACTCCCCTCTGCACTGACATGAATGAGACATTATTGTTTTTTTGTTTTATTTTGTTTTGTTTTGTTCTCCCCAGAGCCTTTGTCACAACTAATTTCAGATTAGTATATAGACGGGAAACTATTCACACAGACCATCTGTCAGAGTGAACAAAAACTTGAATATCTCTGCTTTCACTGTCAGTGCATATCAGCCACTGAATTTGTTTATAAATAAGACAATATATCATATGAAAATAGAAATATAAAATAAGTGACAGTAGTGTAAGAAAACACTGAAATATTATGATGATGGTCAATGAGCTGCATCTATGTAGTGTTTCTCTAGTCTGTGGACCATTGGAAGTGCTTCAAAATACATGCCACTTTCACCAATACAAACACACATTCATTCACTAATGGAAAAACACAGTAAAAGGAGGGTAGAAACAAAAACTGTGGATAGAAGTGGGTTTTGTCTCTTGTCTTTGCCCATTTTAACGCACTTTGTGTGTGTGTGTGTGTGTGTGTGTGTGTGTGTGTGTGTGTGTGTGTGTGTGTGTTTGTCCGGCGTGCAGGATCCAGGTTAACGATCTGATAGTGGAGGTTGATGGAACCAGCCTGGTCGGCGTCACTCAGAGCCTCGCTGCATCTGTCCTTCGCAACACCAGCGGCACTGTCAGGTCAGACACAAACACACACACTCCTGCTCTCTCTGTCTTGCAGACACACACCTAATTGGAACATAGTCAGATTTTTGTTTTGCACAAAATTTGTATATTTGCTTATTTGG
>JAPZDY010000009.1:19339288-19355524 GCA_029783645.1 Ctenochaetus hawaiiensis | reverse complement strand
TTCGGATGTGTGCTAGCTGTAGCTGACTATCACAGTTGTTTCCCCTCATGTCTGTCCATCACACTGAAAAGCAACATAAGTGTGTTACCAAAGTGTTTAAAGAGTGTTTACCAGTGACTACAGAACAGACAAACTGCCATGCAGGAAGACTGACAGATGTAGCATGACAGAATTTAAGTATTGTCACAGGTTGTAAACAGACTGATGCCTTCCTCCATGACACTTTTACAGTGTTTTGTCAGTATTCAACATATTTTAAATGGTAATTAAACTTGGCCTGTTTCCTCACTTGAACTTCACATCCAGTTTGCCAGTTCTGGCCTCTGAGCTGCTCTGCTGGAGCAGGTGAAGGGGTTTAGTGCCTTGCTTAAGGGCTTTTTGTGGCAGTTGGGAAAAAAACCTACTTTGCAGTCAATAGCTCCATGCATTTAGTATGTTTCTGACACCTCCAGGACACACACAAGACAAACACTGAACGTAAAGATAGAAAATCTGCCACCTTTAAGCCATCATTGACTAAAATGATTTATTGTGCAAAGTTTAATGCACATAGTCTGAACAATTCTCCATGTCCAAGGCTGGTACAGATCCTAGTATTGTGCTCAGTCTACAAACTCCTGCTGAATGCTTGCATGTCCAGTCTTACTTCGACTTTTTGACATGCTTATTTAGTTTAAATGCTCAGGGTGGAAAACTAACTGGAAGACTGGCAAATTCTGTCCTGAAACCACTGGTAACCAATCTTTAAACGCTGAACAGCCAGAGCAGGTGGAAGTAGTAGAACAGATGCCTCTTACATACATCAAGTATTCATTGTGTTCATGTAAAAACAACTGGAGAAAAAAAAGGGGGAAAAATGGGAAACGGTTTAAAAATGCAAATAAAAGAACTACAGGAAATGTGGTTTTTAAACTTTCCATCTGCTTTGTTCTATTATAACTTAAATAACTTTAATGGCATTTTGGAGTAACTTCAATTCTTTTTTTTTATAATATTAACCTCTTGCTTGACTTCTTCAAATACAGCGATGGAATTCCAGAGGTGTCATGTGTTATGTTAGCTGAATGAATGAGGACAGAGCGGTGCCAAACAGTGTGAGCAGGACAATCTGACATTGTGTAAGATGACCTTTGAGTGTGTCTCGGGTCTGACACTGATTTCCTTCTCTGCCTGGTTCTGTTCTTTAGTTGATGCCACCATGTTTGTCTGAACCAATATCTGTCTGTCAGCATTAATAAATAAACATGAAATATGTTGAACAAGAAACTAGAAGTGGAAATTTGATTTTACCCTGCAATTTAGTTTGTGTGTATGTGTGTGTTTACACTTCTTTAGCTACTGTCCCTTTACTTAGAGAGTACTGAAGTAGGAGCAGGAACAATACAGGAATCTTAGCCTGCTGTTTTTAAGCAAGATGTCTTTATCCAGGATTCACTCTCTATTGAATAACATTAACATGCAGTTGTGGATGAAGTTTTCAGGGGCAGTATTCAAAAAAACAGTTGACCTTCCACCAGGAGGACTCCTTAATAGCACTAAAAGCCCCAAGCTAAGAGTTTCCTTTAAAAAACAATCAATAAAGCAGTTAAGACCAACTTACTAAATACTCTTAAGCTAAGAGAAGAGCGGAGTTGGCCCTGTTGCTGTGGATGATGTCATGTTTCACTAACCTGTGATGGGCTGTCTTGGATCTTAGGTTGTTCTGGGTCTCTGTCAATGAATTCATTGAGGTATGTTGGCATATTCAAATAAGGACTTAAAAATAAAACTAAGGTCTGATGAATATGAAAAAAGAGTAAATAAAGTTTTGAGGCTACTAACTAGTAAAGTATATGTGAAGCTAGTTTTTAGCCTCTCAGCAGTTTGACAACAGTTAGCAGGTTTCCTTGTAAAGTCTTGTACTAAATACCACAATAATCATGGCTGACAGAGACACAAATACGAACAAAAACCAAGATCAAGAACAACTTTTACTTCTTGCCCAGCTTGTGCATGAAGGGACATTATTAAAGAATAATTCACTGAATAATTAGTAATTCACACAATTAATAGAAACTCAATAACTGCAAAAGCCAAAAAAGAAGTGCAGAAAAAATTTTTGCCAACACATAAATATGACATATCACATGTAGTAATTTCTTTTACCACTTCAGTAAACAAAATGTGCCTTCTTTATGGATCAATGTTTTTAAAACTACATAAAAATTCAAATAAATGTATCAATGCATAAATGAACCTTGTAACACACCTAACCACAGGTTATTGTTGATTCGATTTTCTGCTTAAAATGTTGATAAAAATAAGGAACCTGCAATTTGTATTTAAAGATCTTTTGATGCATAGCAGCAGATGCATATAGGCTCACCAGCCTGTAGGAGGAATGAGTAAATGCAAAAGGATTACACATTTGACTAACACAGCTGAATGTTTCAGTACATCCAATGTTTGCACAAAAGTTCATCCTCTCAGTACGTCTTCTTTCCGTCTGTAGCGGGAACAAGAGTCAAACAGTTCTCTCTTATCAGTAAGCTTGCCCGAGCATCTCTACTCCCTTCTCTTCAGGCAGAGTTCATCATAAACCACTGTTTTCTCTCTTGAAGAAAGAAAACTCCCTGCCCCTGTCCTTGGGCAACAGACACTGAGTATCACAACCACACAGAAAAACAAGTATCACACTGTAAAAGAAAGAAAGTGCTAACTGTAATGGGCCACACAACAAAATCATGTGAGGAAACAATCTTGTCGAATATGTTGATTTCTTTGCATGTATTCTCTAATTAGAAATATTTATTGTATTTTATTAAAAGAGGAAGCTTGGCACTCAAGGCAAGTGGTGTACTCTCTCTTCATGTCCCTGGACACGCACACACCAGCATAATGAGGCTGGAGGGCAGCACTGACTCTGCAATGCAAATGCTGAAAGAACTTCATGTCCCGTGTTATTGGTTCGTTTTCTGTTGGTTGGTGAAGTGACTCTACTGTGGTCACAATACTCAACTGATTAAGACGATAACTTCTTAAAAGCTCAGTATCACTAATAGTTCCAGAAATTAGGAGGCGGATTGCTGGAAGCAGAAATTTTAGGACTGTTTGTGATTTGATTTTGCTTGTGAGTAGATTAGGAGTTGTCTTGACTACTTCCAACTTTTAATGGTTTAGGAGCCGGTTTTAGCCTTGAGACGCTTTGTGAAATACTCTCAGAAGTCCAAAAATTGAAGGAGTCCTAAAATATTATCCAACCAGCCCATTTTTTTAGAGTTATTAGAATGTTGCAAGCTACTTTTAGCCTTAAGATGAAAACACCCTCAGATATTTTACAAGGTAAAACAAATAGCACATACATTAATTAATACACAAATACTCCATCACAAGTAAACCTCCTGTATTCCAAATCCAAATGCAGGTACATTTTTTCTGTTATCCAGATTTGACAACTACTGGATTAATTGTAAAAAAACATTTTGTACATTCAATTTGCCCTCAAGATAAAGCTTAAAGAGTTCGATGTTGATGTTGCACACTAACACTTCTAAAACAACAATGCTAATAAATATTAGCATTGTTGTTTTAGGAGTGTTAGTATGGTAGCATAAAAATTATGAAGCTGAAAAACATGACAAAGCAAGGCATTCTTTACCTTCATAGGTCATATTTATTCATATTAAGTGCTGAAAATAAATACAAAACATTTCTGAAACACATCTGGCAAAGTGACAAAGACCTGCTTCAGTCAAGATCTGCTCATCAAAAGAAGCTTTCATTTTTCTTTCCCAGCTGTAGCTGCAGTTTGGAACTTAACTCAGGTAGAACGTGTTTTAATTTTATCAGTCTCTTTCATGTTGATCTCAGGATCAAGGATTGTTTTACCCACTTCCAAATGATTGAGAAAAACTTTTCATTTTTAATCAAAGCAAATATGCAGTGACTTCAAATGTGGACCTGATAACTTGAGAGAAGGTTTTATTGAGCCTTCTAGATGAAAGATTACTGCTCGTTTGTGGCATGAACAAATATAAAATATGAGCAGGCATTGAAATGATGGCACACAGTGTAACATGGATGACTCATGGGGACGTACTCCACAAGTGCACTGCCATCAAATGTTTCCAACATCCAATCAATCAGACTGAGACAATGTTTCCTGTATTGATTCCAGTTCAGTTTAGCAATTAGTAGATTTGACACCAGATTAGCAATCTAAGTGCTATGGCAACCACACAGACATATGGCTAGCTGGTAGGTATCTAAATAACTACATTAGTAGCACATTCACACACTACATCAATAAACACAAATCTGACAGAGGGTTAAACATGCACTCTGTGACTCTGCACGAGTTAGTCAGCTGGGAACTTGCAAGTTCCTGGGTTAATTACAAGGGCTGTAATGAACTAGCTTTGTTAGCTAAGACACAGCTGTGTATGGGATTAGTGAAGGCCTGTGTGTTATGGGTATGTCCTTTAGAAGGCACTAACTCTCTTTCTGATCGTTTTAATGAAGTAGATTGTACGGCAAGAGACATTCGATGCTAACAAATATCACTTAGGAAGAATAAGATGTAACAACACTAAATTCTATTGAAATACATGAAAGAAAATAAGGAGAGGACAGAGACTTGACTAAAGAGACTCAGAAAGAGATGAGAGTAAAAAAAAAACAAAACAAAACAACTGAGATGTGTACTTTTTGACAAGAGGGCAGCTGCTGGAAACTAGCAGTCGTCCATTGATGCAAGATCAACATGTGTGTTTAGTCTGCAAAACAAGACCTGTATGTGGAAGTGCTTGTGTGTTCAGTCATCATTTATGTTAAGCTGCACTCAAACAAAAGGGTTAGTATTTATTTATGTGTGTGTGTGTGTGTGTGTGTGTGTGTTACAGTAGAAATGGTATATTCTTGTGTGTGTAGCAAATTCAGTGTTTAACATTCACCCTCATGTTTCTAAAGAGATCTGAAAAGGCAAATGGCATGTTTTTCTGTGTGTGTGTGTGTGTGTGTGTGTGTGTAAAGTTGTTCAGTCATCCACTCCTATGTTGCGGAACAGGTAAGACATGGATTCTCCGTTGTGGATGCGGCGGATGGCCTCCGACAGGATCATGCTGATGTCAACTGTTTTGATCTTTGGACACTGGAGCTTCTGGAGCTCATGGGGGATTGTGTTGGTCACCACCACCTGGGAGAGGATAAAATGAATGAGCAAGAGAGAGATGAGATGAGAGAGATGAGACTTAACTATGGCAGCAGGAGAAAAGACGAGAAAGTAAACACTCACCTCATCAATGGCGGACTCCTCTATGAACCTGGGGGCCTCGCAGGACAGGATGCCATGTGTTGCCATGACAAAGATCTTGTAGGCCCCTCTTTCCTTCAGTGTTTCTGCTGCTGCCACAAAGCTGTCAACATCATCGATGATGTCATCCTATGGAAACAGACCCAACCAGCACTCAGTATCTTTTTTAAAGGGTCCAGATACAAAATTTTTTTTTTTATTTATAGTGTCTCAAACTCAGAATTATGAGGGTGTATTACGCAGTAGGCATAGTAATTATGCCTGAAGACAGACCTATTTGTTGCATTCAGATTGTTAAAGCAGCATGGCGCCCTCTAGTGAGAGCTTTCTGTGTGTTGTTCCTGATGGGATTTTTGATGTTACTGCAGCTCTGCTCCCTAAAACCGAATCAAATCTTTCATTTGGTTTCTGTCTTCATGCACGCTCACCAAACCAAGCAGCTGACACACCAAGCTGACATCAAAGAACCAGCAGTAACTGCAGCACACTGCAGTAACAACAGATGACTTGGAGTGTCAGGGCGATTACATGTATGTCCATTAGGGATTAAAACTGCCCTCAACAAAAACTGAGTTGTGCAAAAATGTACACGCTGCAATGTTATTTTCTTCCGAAGCATCTTTGACAGATTCAATGGACATTCAGGTGAATTTTTAACATTTCCAATTTTCTGTACTTTGATTATTTCTTAATTTTCTTTTGGAAAGGAGTCAACAATGAAGTCTCTGCAATGGTTGCAATTCATGTGTACCTTCACGGCCTGCAAGTCAAGTCAGTTTTTATTTACATAGTGCCAAATCACAACATTAATTGTCTCAAGACTCTTTATCATTGTAGAAAAAGAATAGAGAAGGTCCAGCCCACACTCTTTAATTAAATGCATTAAGATTCAACAATATGTTGCACATACAGCAACAACTACTTATTAAAGCCTCAACAAAATATTTAAAAGAATAAGCCTTTTTAAAACGGAAACCTGTACTGGATTTTGTACAGACTGTCAGCTGGGTGTCAACCTGCTGTGTGTCACCACTCTGCCCTCCTGCAGCTGCACACACACCAGCAGCTTTTTTCCTGCTGATCTAGCTCCTTTCTTTGTTCTCAGTTTATTGTGAGTTTCCCATAGGGTTCGTTCTTATGTCATAATTAATGTGACTACATTGATGTTAATGCAGTGAAGTAAACCACTTTTAATGAGTTAAACTAAAATTCCTGAGTTCCAAGACACATCTTTTTCACTTTCATCCATAGTTTTCATGTATTTTGCTGTTCCCACACAATAAAATCTTGTGTTTCAAACAATCACTCTGCATGCTCTCACCACTATGATGGCGATGCGTCCTCCTACATCTCCTACCACAGTGATGGGAGGCTTCTCTTTAGGGATCAACACTGAATACAGAAACAAAAAGGAGAGACAATGAGATACACTGAAAAATGCTGTATTTAAGCTCCTATCATTGAGAGGCAACACCTCTTGATGGTCATGCCTAGTTTTGAGTATTGTAAACATGTATTTATTATCAATGCAATCTGTTATATAGTGGTAGCAAGACTCATTGTTAAGTGTGTGCTGGCATTACATGGTATCTCCATGCTGGGGTGAATGGCTCCGGTGGTCTTGACGGTGGGTGGGGAGTGTCGCCCATCTACCTGGTCCGACTCTGCATCCTGAGCTTCACCGTGGATCACTGCTATACCCAGACGCAGTCGCTCAGCAAACGACTGAGCCCTGAGCACCAACACAGAGAGGAAAATTCAGATGTTACAGTATTTCAAAACATCTTTCTGTTCCCCTTTCATATCAAACCTTACGGGGTTAAAAGGAAGTAGCACATTAACTATACAACACAAAATGTACTTAATTATGCAATGTGCAACAGTCTCATAAAGTACTCTACTCATACTCTACTTTAGGTGGTGGTGTCAAAAAATGGCAGTGAGCAATGCATGCCACTACATACAGGCTATTTTGAACCTTAACTCCTCCAGGGAAGAAAGAGTGATGACACAAGAACAGAACAGGTTCATGATTAACATGTTAGTTAACATTGTAACATAATGAGTTTCAGCCCTGCAGCTCAGCAAAGCTGAAGGTAATTTCATAAACACAGCAGGTGAGGGGAGACAGACCTTTTGGCTGAAGCTGGAGATTTGGCAACGATGACAGCATTTCTGTAGTCAGGGATCTGAAGGTTCACAGAGAATAAAGATATCAGTTAACAGTGATATTTGCACACAGTTAACCCTTCCTGAACTGTTACTGTCTGAAATGTCTCTGTTGGAAGTCAATGGGTTAAGATTTAGCTGATAAAATTTCCGTAAACTCCTCATGTCATAATACTATCACAGCACATTTTTCTGGGGATAAATACAGAGCACAAACGATGACTTAAAAAAAAAATTGCCAAGCTATATTAAATGCAAACAGACAAACTCCCAACATACCCACATGTGGATCCCAACTCTCCTTGACAAACCCCAGTCAAATTTAAATAGGTTAAACTGTCCTAGTAAAGGCCTCAGGCCCTTGATTCTGTCAATTCCTCAGGCTACCAATAGCAGCTCTGTCATGTGCTTCATTAGATTTGGGAGAGCAACCCTAGTTAGACCTGTTACCTGAATTAGCATTAAGTTTGCAACAGAGTAATAGTGGCGAAAAAAATAAATAGTACTCAATAGCTAGCAAGAAAAAGATAGTACTGTATACTCCCTGGTGATACAATCCTAAATAACACCACATTCCAATGAGTATTCCCTGGTTGATACATTCTGAAAGACATTGATCCACGGCAATAAATAGATGTGACGGCATATACAAGGTCAAGGAAGTTTACTTACTAACCCACACACACTAACTAACACAGAAGCTTTGTTATTGGACAAGTATAATGCCAAACCTTACCAGTGTTACCACTGTAGTTGCTATAAAGAGTATAAAGAATACTGTGTCTCAATGATAACCTGAGACTAACGTTAGCTATATTCCACTTTCCAAATCGGCGAAGCGTCTTCTTTTCAGCTTCCGAATGCTTTGGTCTGCACGAGCGAACTGCTTGTACACTTAACAAACCAATCAGGTAGCAGTATTCCCCTGCCTTCCCAGAGAAAAAACTGGTGACGCGAGGCCCTTCACACTAATATTTCCATGCTCTCACGCTCGTAAAGTGAATGTTTTTACCGAATTCAAGGCTCCCTTCAGGCGCGTGCACATGTTTGCAGTTCACTGATAATCTCTGGTATACCTACATGTCCTGTCCAAACCCCCTCCAAAAAATATTTTCTCATTAGATCTACACAATTCACGTAGGTCCCCTATTTTGGTTTCAAAACGGTGAATTTCGCTGAAAGGTGAGTGATTTTCATGCCTGGTAGTGGTTTGACACCACTATCAACACCATGGGCCTTTCAGCATTGTGGGGGTTTTCACAGGTCTGGAAATAAAGGCTTTAATATGTCAACCATGTTGTGTGTGTGAGTGTGTGTGCATGTTTTTACCTCCTCCTGTATATACTGCAGCAGGAAGGGGGAGGCTCTCAGATTGTCCACTGGGATGTTGAAGAAACCTTGGATCTCTTTCTGATGGAGGTCCATGGTGATCAGGTGGGTGAGACCTGCACAAACACGGTCAGTTCAAAAGTGTCAATGTTGCAGTTCAATAAGATGTGTAGTTTTACGGCTTTGCATGTTATTCACTTGTCATATGTTCAGATACTAAAATATTGCAATCTGTGATGTTGCAGGTTAACAGAAAAATACCAGAACCAACCACTGGTTTCTGACTCCTCCCACTCTCCCTTCCTCTGTTTCGAACTTACCAGCTTTACACATCATGGAGGCGATAAGCTTGGAGACAATGGAGCCCCTCTTTCTCATTTTACACTGCTTGCTGTAGGGGAAGTAGGGGAGGACACCTGTGATACTTCTGGCACAAGATGTCCTGCATGCGTACACCATAATCAGCATCTCCATGATGGTGGTGTTCACATCTCTGGTACAGCCGAGGGACGGAGAGAAAAGAGAGGAAGAGGAATGACAACTTGCGATATGAGTGACATGTTTCAGGAGAAACCTGAGTTGATTTTTTTTTTAAATGATGTGTGTTCTTTCTTACTTGGACACTGTCTGGATCACAAAGACATCCTTGCCTCGCACTGACTCTTGGATCTGTACTCGTGTTTCTATGGAAACAAACAGGACGTGAGAACAAGGGCGGTAAGGATCCCTACACACATAAACACACTTTTATGCAGAGACATAACAGAGGCTGTTAGGCCTGTCAGCATCAACACTGGGCTATCTGAGCCCTTTGTGCCCCCCATGTGTAAAAGAGTAGATACTAGCATTCCAAAAAATATGCCTCCCACGATAGAGAGAGATTAGAAACCAAAATGCTTCCAGGGCAGAGACAAAGATCCAGTGAAGACACAGAAGAAACTGTAAAGACTGACGCCAACCCAGATGTATTTTCTGAGGGTTTCAGTTTATCTTGGAGAAGTTCACTTTGAAGTCTCACCCCTCGGGATAATTTTGACCTTTTAGTTCAGGATCTTTTCAGAGACTTGTTTGTTTCTGTATATTCTATGACTTCTGCTGCACTCAGGTTTTGATGTTGACCTCAGCAGAACTCCCTGATTTAATAAAGGTTACACAAGGAGTAAACAACTGCACATTCATGATGAGTAATGCCTTGTCAAACGTCATCTTACCTCTGTTAGCCTCCTGGTACACCTGCACCTTGCCAAGCTCCACCCCCAACCGCCTGAGAGAGCGAGAAAAAAAACAGTGAGGAGAGAGTGAAAGAGAAAGAGAAAGAGAAAGAGAGAGCTTAGGTAACTTAAGGTCAAAGGACATTCATTTACATAATGAACACATTTAAAAAAGAAAAATACCTGTGACAAAACACTTTAGGCATGGATATATATTTAATGTTACATGGCATTTTTTAAGACAACCTCAAAGCTCTCCCTCTGCACATCGCTTTCATGTAACTTTTATACATGTTGTGTTCTGTTTCCTCTTCTCATATACAAAGCGAGGAATGTGGCATCAGATAAGCTCTGTTTGTTTTGTAAACATGCACAGACAAATGTCCTTGTGGAGTCCAGGAATGTATTGCTGCAATCAAGTACATTCTGCAGTGTTTTTTAATGTTTTATTGTTACACCTAACACCATGAAATATTTAATTTACTTCATATGCAACTAAATCTGTTTGTTTTGGTTGTTTTTTTTTTTTTTAAAGGAGGCTATAGATGGTAATTTCAGTAATGAATTTTCACTGTTAATATTCTTTGGCTGCAGGGACAATCTTCTAAATACTAAGACAGTTTACATGAAATGACTAAGACAGTATATCACTGCTTCAGGGTGCGGACATTATTTGTCTGTGTTGAATTGTCAAAACATTGTCTTTCAGGTAACCAAGAAATAATAAAAATGTCTTTAGAGGTTTCAGGATCACTTATGTCGAGTCAATCAACCACATGAACCCAATCTTTTTAACAGCTAGCCCTTACTTTATCATCAAAATATTTGGAGAAGTACTGTTTAATACTCATGTTATTGGGCCACTTTGGTTTGGGACTGCTAATGTTAGTAAACTCATTTATTTTGTACCAATTTATAATAATTTTATTCATCATCTTTATTTGTTTACTTTTTGGGGGTGCCGTGCGGTTGAAAGGCTAATGGTTGCTTAAAAGGTAAAGCTAAAAGCGAGGTGGGTGGTCAAAGGGTTATACATATGTATGTGTTGACATTAACCTTTTTCCGATTTAGCCAGACATAATCAGTTGTTATGAAGACCAAACTTTGTACAATTTATTTTTCTTTGGAAAAAGAGGTAAAAAGAAGATCAATATCTTCTCATATCCTCACATCACCTCAGATCACATTCTCTCTATTGTGTCACTCACAGCTTAATGTTTGCATGTCTGCATAACCAGCAATACAGAAGAAACATAGCAAATCCAAATTTAGCTTTCAGGCAGCAGAAGTGAATCGTATGCTTCATAACAAATTCCTGGTACAGTCAACCATTGCTAAAGCTACTTCTTTTTACCCGAGACAAAAAAGTAGACAGACCTGTTCCTAAAGGACTCTCATGCAGTGTTCTCATTACATTTGCAGCTCACTGCTATGCCATTGCTGCTTCAGAAATGACCAAATGCCTCTGTGGAGTCCAGCTCTACTGAACTCAAATGTACAGGAGTCCACTTTGTGGATGAGCACATTGTTAACTATACAATATAAGCTATACATCAATGGCCAGGTAGTTTAAAACAAAGGAGTAACTATTTCTTTCAAATTTTACTTCCTCAAAATACATAAACGTACATTTGTCATTATTTCTTGTTCTTTCTGACAGCATATTTCCTTACAGTAATTAGATGCAAAACTTATGATAATCATATTTATTTCTTCATAAGCAGATTTTAACAATTATCTAAAAAATCTTACTATATTGTTCATTTAAAAACTCAACCACAGACTTGAACAACAGTTCCCTAAGTACCTCTGTGATCACTTTCCAGTTTCTAAACTGCAGCTTTTTTTAAAGAAAATTAATAGTCACACCAAGTACGCATAGATTCACCTGCCAGAGTCAAAAAGTTAATTTGGGGCACTGCTTCCTTACGAACAACCAAGGTACAAAAAAACCTCTTGCTCCCTCAGCAAACAAAAATATCTAAAGACAACACCAATATGGGTTGTTTATGCTAAAATAGTCTATGTGTCATCCATGCTTCCTGTACTCACTCTGCAATCCTCTTGCCCAGCTCACGGCTGGAGGGGTGTGAGTTGGCCGTGAAGATGACCAGGCCACCCTTGGTGTGGTTCATGTCTCTGGGGTGTCGGCCGCTGCTCTCCTCACACTCAGGCAGTGGATCCCTAGGCACCCACGCTGCACTGAGCCCTTCCTGCAGATCACAGAAAGATTACTTTCTTTAAAACTAACATGTCAACTCAAGAAGAGAATGAACAGTCTACAACTGTTCTTTAATTTAAATTCATCTAAATTGCCATGTAGACTGATTTTGATCCAAAAGATACTATGTTTAAGCTGTGCTGAAGCTAAAAACAAGCACTAACTGTGTCACAGTGTTCTTTAACAACAACCTACATCCCAAAGTTCAACTAGGAGAAGAGATTCCTGTCGGTGTCAATGTGAGTGAGCTATCTTTGAACATTCAGCAAGCAAGGTAAAGTTTATCTTTTAAATTTAATGACAATATTGTCTTAAGACAGTATGCAGACAAGTTAAAGCATGAATGTAAAGGAAATTAATTCTTGAATAAGATTCAAGTTTTTTTTAGTTAACAGTCATGTTTTTACATTATTTATAACTAATGTTATGTGTGCCTCTTATATATCCTGAAGAAAATAGGATGGCTGTTCTCTTTTAAGAAAGCTCATTAACTAAAGTAACTTCTTAGTCTCTTTTGCTGGATGACGCAGTGAGTATATGTTGCGTGTCTGGACTTAAATATTCTGTATGGTATAGAGTGTATACAGGAAGAAATAGGTTTTGTGAGTCTACTTGCACATACCCTTGTGGAGTTTAGTGAACAAAAACACGGTGCATACACAAAGGATGGGCTGCAACCAGATGCCATATGCAACCATGTGCCACCAGAATATGTGCGACCCAAATGACCAGACGCGTAATTTCTCCATTAAATGTGTACTTCAGCATTATACATTTAAATGTAATGGGTTCAAACTAAACTCGTCCATTTAACAAGAGATGTACGTATATCGTCCATCCATCATTCAACACAGTAACGGCATTAGCTTCCTCATCTTGCTAAGCTAGCAAGACAACACAAGCTTTTTCCATTTACGATGCTGTATGTTATTTGAGAAAGAACATGTAAGACATTAACCCGAAAATCTGAATTAGTGGATGCAAAGCCAATTATTTAAGAGTAGTGACACAGATAAAGTAATATTAAAATAAGAGAATGTGCTATTAAATGTTTGACTTGAACGTAACGTAACATCATCAGATACCGTTAGCTAACGTTAACGTACAAGTACTAACGCGATAGCTCGCTAGAATTAATGTTGCCATGACATAGCTCTTGAAAACGAGAATTGGTTTCTCGTGCATCGAAAAAAACACATCTTGTTGCGCAGCAACTACAAAACAAGATAAAGACTACTGCATTAAGCAAAGAACAATAGAACTACTCACCAGCTTGCGTGTTAAGTCCGGTTACAGACTGCAACCTACAGTATTTGAACGAACAAGCCTCCAGCTCCTTTTAACCTGTTCCTGTCACTACGACTGCTTGCAATGTTCTGTGTTGATGGACGTACAAACCGACCAATCACAGACCAGAACACAGAAAAGGGGAGCTTTGAAGATGCATTCAAGTGCTCTTTGTAAATCAGCAACACAATAATGTTTTCAGGGAGAGGTAGGTAATTATTGGCACTATTAATTTCAGTCAGGTCCAGTAACGACACTCAATCTTAGAATAACAACGATGTTTGTATAAGTTTTGTGTTTCCGTAGTATTTCCCTTGCAAAATTTAGCCACTGAATTTTATTTCAAATTATCATCAAAATACATCATTACATTAAGGTTTACTAGCTTATCTACGTTTTTCTTTTTCTTTTGTATTCTTGTACTGTCTTTTGTTCTATTTATACTCCAGCTATCTGACTGCGAGGGCCTCTTTACCTTCTACAAGAGCACACGCAATCATACATGCAAATGTACAGTAAGATGCAGATGTTTTGAATTCACATTTCTATTTTTTTTGCTGTGACATTAAATGCTCTCCAGAGCGGTGCATGCTGTATAACAGGCCACATGAGGGCAGTACGTTTTTCTAAAAGCTCCTCACAACAGTTACGTGACTTTCAAGTTTCAAATAAACATGATTTCATGAAACAAACAAACAAAAAAAAAAAAAACGACTGTATTTTCCCCTTTCACTACACACCATAAGAGAACAGCTATTCTAAAGCTTTGTCAATCTGATAGGTCATGCAGTAAGGATGAGTCACTGCAGAAAGGATGCTTTTTGAAAAGGAAAGACATAGTGCAAACACAAATTATTTAGTGATAAAAAAAATAAACTCAGTGGGCAAAATGTCAACTAAAATGTCATCAACTGTTTTCTTATATCACTCTCTCTACTACTATCATCAGTTAAACATATATCAGAGTATTGTTTTCATACATACACAAACTCAGACACTTACAGACACAGACACACATTGATAGAAAGAGAAAAAGAAGAGTACTCTCTTTGAGTGTAATAGATACAGTTAAATGGCTAATGAATCTACACTTTCCTCCCTTGAACATGTATTGAATACTGTTTCTGTGCAATACCAGAAGAAAGGCACACAGAAAGAGGGAGAGGGTGGTGGGTGGTGCAGGTAAACTCTCTAAAAATGAAGCATTTATGTATCAAATAGTGTTAACACAGCTCAAGGGTAGTGAGATGCTTTTGCATTAACAGAAACAGATTTATAAATATTCTCTCACTACCATATCGGCTACTCTTCAGTGTTCTTACATAACTCACTGAATATGTGGAGGAGGCAGAGAGCAGCATCCAAGCACTGCATACTGCCCACACACACACACACACACACACACACAATAGGAGAGTGAAGTTAAAAATCTGGAGGAGGTTGGACTGAGAAAGTAGACAAGTTAGATGTTGCAGTTAGAAGTCAGGGTCAAATTCACTAATCTGAAATTTTCTCTCTCTGTTTGTATGACCACAACATACATACATATTTATAGACTACATGCAGGCAGCTGGTGTACTCCTTTAAGTCAAACATATTAATAAAGTTAATCAATTTGTGAAATATGTGTATTCAACTTCTTTCTGAGAGTTTAATGACACTCATAGATTATATTATTGTTCAAGAATCTCTAGCTTGAATGTCTGTTCAGTGAGATCAGGAGTGGGTGGAGAGATTCACCTGTCAGCACACAGGGGAAGAGTTTGGAGAAGAATGGGTTATGTAAGGTCTGGGTGTGTTCTTTTGAAATTCTTTTATTTAGGACCATGTTTGATATAACTACCTCTGAGTTAGACAGATAATATGGAAGTAGATCATGCAACGTGTTGGACCCACTTAATGACCTTTGAGATAAAGTTGAAACCTGAGCCTGATAAAAGCCTAAAAGACAATTTATCCAACCTAGTGGATGCATTAAAAATGTGTAAACTAAGAATATGTACTTTGATAAAATTTTCTCAGTGAGGTATAAATGGCAAGATTTTCAATCATTTTCTTGAACTATACAGGAATCATCCATTAATCTTTTAATTCTTTCCCTCTCATTAAAAGATTTAATGGCTCTTCAATCCTTGTGCTTAAATATGCACACCATCAAGAAGCTCAATGGTAATGATGTCCTTATACTAACCAGGCGAAAATGGTCTAAATTACATCTGATGTCAAGGTCAGAGTATATTGTCTTTTTTGACAAGTTAAGTACAGTGCAGATTTATACTTCTCTTGTTTTGGTTACAGCACTTATGATGCAACAGCAAGCAGTCAGTTACCTGCTTAACATAAAGAATGGAAACAAGAGGAAAAAGTAAGCTGGGTTCCACTAGCCCCTCTAAAGTTCACAAATTTAACCAAAACATTTTACAAACCCACTGCTGGTAAAGTTGGAGTGGTATTGATCTTCACGTCTAACTCTTGACAAGACCAGTGATAACTGTACCTCAACGAAATGATGGAAAAATAAAAAAAGTGGACAATTTGATTTAAAATAAAATATTAGTAGCTAAAGGAAGAGTAACATTTTTTTACAAGCCTTAGTGAAGGGAGCCAACATAAAGAAGTGTGAAATAAAAAGCTGTAGTATGTTTAAATGATCATTTTTTTTACTTTTACAAAATGACATACCATTTAGCTACAGCATCAGATACAAGAACCTTTAGATAAACTGTAAA
>JAPZDY010000009.1:19303202-19324725 GCA_029783645.1 Ctenochaetus hawaiiensis | reverse complement strand
CTATCTATCTATCTATCTATCTATCTATCTATCTATCTATCTGTCTGTCTGTCTGTCTGTCTGTCTGTCTGTCTGTCCGTCCGTCCGTCCGTCCGTCCGTCCGTCCGTCCATACTTTTGATGTTAATTAATGATAATCCCAGCTTTACACTGTGATTTGTATTTCTTAACAAATGTTAGCATGTTAAACTAAAGCTGCTGGACACCAGCATGTTAGCATGGTCAAGCCTCATGACATTCTTGTCCACAACTGACACAACTTTATTTTCTTTCATAACCCACACTTTTTACACAAAATGTTAGAAGGTCAAAATCTAAAATTACATTTGTTCAGTGCTGGTTTTTGACCAAAAAATAAATTGCAAGCGATTACAGTACAAAGTACAGCTTAGTGTTAATAAGCAATAAAAACAATATGCTAACAAGGTAAGACAGGGAAAATGATAAATATTACTCCTGCTAAACAGCAGCATGTTAGCATTGTCACTTGGAGCACTTTAGCATTATAAAGTTAGCATTTGGCTTAGAGGGTAACAGACTCACAAAGCTGCTTGCGTTGCTAGTTTAGTGTGTTATTATGGTAACATGGTGTTGGTTAGTGGCACTTAATACAAAGCACACCAGAGGCAGAAACGTCATTTATTATTCATTAAAGTTTTTGGGCTGCTAGCTAATAGACTTTTGAGCTGCTAGTGGCTGTAGTTGGAAGGTTACAGGACTCCATAAGTTATTACAATTAATGTCCATGAGGGAATAAATACGAAAGATCCTCATTAACATTTTTAGACTGGGAGAGGAGCAAGGCATATATGAAAGTCTTCCCCATGCTGAATTCTGACGGGTCATATTATGAAAAATAAAAAACAAAACATATGCAAAGAGTCAAAATGGCAAACACTACTTGAAAACTGCATGTTTTCACATATGTTGCAGGGATGGGGTGAATTTGCATTTGATTGTGCGGTTGCACAGGTCATAAATTCCTAGAGGGCCTGTCGTTTGCGAGACCTGCCTCCATATTTTTTCTCTTTTACATGTCTGTTTCCTTCTTTCCCTGCCCCCACCCCAGCCCCCTCTCCCCATTTGTCTGTGCTTGCCCAATGAATCAGTCTGGCTGGCAGTATGCTGCTGTCGGGGAGCCGGTGAGGGCGATTACTCATGTTGAACTGGGCCAGGACCTGGACGGCCCGGCTGACAATAGGAAAGGAGAGATTCTGGAAGATTCCACCAAACAACAGCTGCTTCCTTCTCTTTCTGTTTTCAGTGTAAAGAAAATATGGAAGAGGGAAAGGTTGGGGGGGGGGTCAAAAACATTACAAAACACAATACTGTATTTTAACATAGTAGCTTATACCTTTGATACGACGGCTCTACATCTGTCCTATATTTGGTCTCAAAAAAGAGCATAAGTTGGAACTTAACTTTTTCTCTACCTGCCACTGTGAATGATAGATTCCAATATCTAACAATCACTCAATTTTTGTAACTTACCACTTTCTTGTTTTGACAATTGACTAGTCTTCCAAGTTCACACCTCACAAAGAGCTTTTAATCTGATCACAAAGATTGAAATGATTTAGATCATGTTCATTTCTTCAAACTTGTTTCAAGTGTAGCTGATAATGTGAGATTTTACTGTAGTTAAAGAACACCTTTAATGAATATCTTACAATTGCATTAATATATCAATTCCAACCGTATATTTTCATACCCGACATTAAATTCCAAAAAAGTCATTTTTATAGTCAGGTCCTGAACACCACTTATTGTCATTTCTAAAAGTACAGCAGCCTTCCTCTACAGTTTTACTACAATCACCGGAAGACAAAACTCAGAAAATTGACCACATATCAGTAATTTAAAAGAGCTGTGGACACGGTTGCAAATGCAAAAAGCAAAATTAGGCCACAGAAATGAAATACCTGACAGTCTGGCAGCTGAAAAAACATCACCAAAGCACACAACACAGAGATGAAAACTACATAAACTCCAAAGCTACAAACAGTTATTGAAGCAAAGACAGAAACACAGACACACCAACTTGCATGAGCATGCAGCACTTTTGCTAGGCAGTGCAGTGGTTGCTGACATTCCTATCTGTAGTTAATGTTACATATCTCAAGTTACTCACCTGTCTGACTTTAACTTTGTGAGATCTGTGCACCACAAAGTCCTCAGCAACCTGACCAAACTGACTTCTTGACTTTAACTTGAGTGCCAGCATGAGTTTTGCATTTCTTGCTTTGAGTGAAATACCTTGGATGGAACGTCAACTGGGTCAAGTCCAAAGAAATGAGGGACATGTTTTTCATAATATGAAGATGCTAAATTCAAAACACAGATTGCAGAGAGGGGAGATTTTGAAAAAAAAATCTCCTGGTTTCTGTTTTTTTTTCTCACTATATATTTTTTATATATTAAAAATAATACTTTTGATATACAGTACGTCCAGGAAACTTTGTAATGGTTAAAAGTTTTAGAATATGAGTTACATCTTAAAACTTAAAGTGACATCTAGCATGAATGTAAAAGTTTCAAAAACGTGAGCAGACATGAGCTCCTTTGTGTTGCATGTGTGTGTTTATATAGTATTGTGCCAGCATCCATGTTCAGTTAATTCACCTCCTTTGATGTCTTTGCTCCAATAGGCCTATGTTGGGTTGGGCCAATCAGATGGTTGTTTTACAGCGTATCAGCCAATGGAGGGGAGGTAGTGGCATCCCTGAGCCAATGAGCACCATTGTTTGTATGTCCTGGCTAATGGGCTGGTTGTATGCATCTGTCCAACACATGCAGAACATGTGGATTTGGCTTTGCAAGCTCATGTGTGTGCCGAGTGTGTGTGCATGTAAATGTGTGCAGCCTATGTGTGTGTGTGTGTGTGTGTGTGTGTGTGTGTATAACCGGTGCCAAACCCACTGTGGCCCCGCCTGGTTCTGGTCTCAGTTTTCTTTCACTTTTTTCCATCCCTCCCCCTCTTCTTCCTATCTTATCTTTCCTCACTTTCCTGCTCTCTCTTTCTCTTTCTCTGTGTGTCGCTCTCTCTTCCTGGAGCCATCGCCATGGCAACAAGCACGCAGTGCCAGGCCAGGAAATTTCTGGATCACTGACAGTTATTCCAATTCAGCACCGCGGGGTCCAGTCAGACACTCTCCTTGTGCTCTGTGTGTTTGTGTGAGTGTGTGTGCTTGTGTGTGTGTGTGCTGTAGAGTGGGATTACACTGTAATCTGACAATATGGATTATCACAGCAGACCCACTGGCCCACTGGCTATTATACAATCTGTATATTTTTTTCTTTCATTCTTCTCATCCCTCCATCTCTGTTTACCCTCTGTCTCCTCATTCTCTTTATCACTTGTCCTCAGCATCTCTCTTCACTCTTATTGTGTCTTTCTTTCGCTCTCATTCCACCTCCTCCTCTCATCCCTTCTCACCTTTCCTCTCATCTAATTTTCTCATTCTTGTCCCCCATCCTTTTCATCTCTGCATCCATCATCCATTCTCTTTAGCACCCTCTCCTTTCCCTCCTGATCTCCCTATGCTGCCTCTCTCATTCTTTCATCTGTCCTTCACTCTTTCCTCCTCACCAAACTAACCTTCTCACATCTCCCTTTCATCCAGAATCTCTTGCTTAACCATAGTGGGATCAGGGAAGAGAAATTCCCTTCCCCTGTGTTTTCCTAATTACTCTTTATGTTGAGACTTTTTTCTTTATCTGTATCTTTTCTTTTCCATTTCTTTCTTCTCTGCCTCTCTCTTCACTGCGACCTCTGTCACTATCTATTGGGGAAACCCTGGGCCCCCGGTGTGTGCAGCTATGGTTGCAGGGCAAAGTGCCACCATAGGGGGATGGTGCTGGGTTGGAGGGAAATGGGAAACTGGTTGGAGTTCAGTTTAATGGAGTTCTAGTTCCTTGTTTTCTGTATTCTGAGCTTCTTTAGCTTCTTTATTCTGATTTCACTGGCAAGATAATGCAACTGTGATGACACCTGATGATGTCTCTCTCGTTTTAGGCTCAAGATTTCCTTTTTTAACAGAAACTTACAAAAGATGCTGTCTAGTTGCACTGTGTGAAATACAGGTTCTACTATTTAGGGTGCTTGACTTTTACAAGGGGATAAACTTCAATGTATCTTAGCTTCGCTTTGACATTGATTATTTGAATCTCAATTGATGAAAATTAATTCAATGCAATGCTAAATCGCTGGAGCAGCCCTTTGGTAATGTTCTGTTTTCTTTTTTCTGCATTTGATTCGATTTACATTTGGCTTTAAATAGCACATGTAAGTTGGTGGAAAGTGCAAGATGCGAACACATGCAGAGTTTGTTGTGTTTAGAATGTGGTTGAATCAGTCAGACCACATCTGGAGGTGTTTTTGCTTGTGTTGTGATTGGACCTAAGGTGTAAGGTGTAAATGCAGTCCATACAACAGATGCAAGCTAAAAGGTCTGCTAACTTTTTCCTAAAACACCTACTAACAATAAACCACATTTATATTTTGCTATTTCACTTACTACCCACACTGCTTTACATCTAAAGTCTGCACTGACCCATTCAGTAATGGCTGGGTGTTTCCATACAAACTGCCTACCTTTTCATCAGATACAGTAATGTAGGCTCCAGTATCTTGCCCTTAGACACTTCAAAATGCAGACTAGAAGTGTCATGGATTGAACCACCAACCCTTTGATAAGCAGACAATGCTTGGTGCCCCCTGAGTTGTCCTGCATCCCCTTTAGGTGTAAGTGTAACCCCCACTAAGACCCCCAATAAGATGTCACTATCCAGATAATGTATTCACATACATTTTCATGTATTAGTACCAACTGTGAATGGTCTGTATGTTTGCAGCTTGGGAAAGACCAAACTCTGTCATGCCAGACTGTTCCACATGTTAAAATGCAAAGTGTCAACACAGTGTATTGCAATGCTTGAGTCCAAATACAGCTCACTCGTGTGTAACATAATCAGGAAAAACTTAACTTAATTCCGGTTGAGAGAAATCTATTAAAAAAATGTTGAAACGTGTCTGTTTAACAGAGAATCAAAGCCAATAGACTCAGAGCAGAGTTGGACCAGTGACACAAGACAGACAGTGGCTGCAGATACAGGTACAATGGAGCTATTGTTCTCTGTGTAACTCTACCACACACACTCTGCTCTCACTCTCTCTCTCCATGTCTCACACTCTCTCTCTCTCTCTTATACACACACACACACACACACTAGCAGTGCAACTAGTAAATAACATCAGTGCAGTGGCTGCTCAAAAAAACAAAACAAAAAAACTGGGACATCTTATGACAACCACTCACTAACTCACACACACACACACCTACAGACACACGCACAAGCACACACACACACACCCACACTCACACTCACACTCACACTCACACTCACACACACACACACACACACACACACACACACACAAAGACAGACACACACACACACTAAGTGAAAAGATCCAAAGCTTTCCATTGGTTAGTTTGTGTGAATAGGTGAGATACAAAGAGACATTTAATAGGCTGACAATTGAGAGAGAGGGAGAATGAGAGTCTGAGAGCAGTTGGGTGCCTGGTTTCAAAGATCTCAGTGGGCTCTTTAAACTCAGGATATAGGAGTTTAAAAGCCAGCTTCTTCAACTTTCACTGCTTAAAAAGTCAAAGGAGAAAGTCAGTCTCTCATCTTTTGTGTTAGGCTCTTCAGAATTTGTGTCTGCTCATCAAGGCCTTAAAAACCCACAAAGTAGTTCAGAATACACAAATAAATGGATCATTTGATTCTTAATGTTATCCTAAAATTAAAGTTCGGCATCAAGATGTCTAATTAAAAGTTTTCTACAGAAACCAGCTATGTCACCACTTTTGTTATGATATATGAGAAACAAAAGTCAAGCCTAATCAGTAAGAGAAAGTTCCATGAGGGGGAATAACTGAAAGATTCTAGTTAGTTTAGTGTGTTTTTATGTAAAATGAGGCTAAAATTCAATGATGTGTACATTTAAACTCCAAGATACTTAGACTTGGAAGAAGTTAACAACTTCCAGATTTACCAATGGACCAAAAGATTTTCCTTATTGATCAAGTGTTGGAGTTTTGACCATTGGACTCAGGGTTACGGTTAGCTTAAAATTTTAGTAAAGATGTTTCTTTGCTCCGTCGGCTTTTACAGCTTCTTCATTTTATCTCAGTGCTTTAGTTTTTGGTCATGCTAGCAGTGTGTTTCTAGGGATCACAGTGTTTGTCTTTCTTTCTGTCAGTCCTTCACCTTGTTCCAGACTGAAATATCTTTACAACTATTGGATGGCTTGTCATTAGAGTTTAGTACAGACACCCACAGTTCCCAGAGGTGATCCCTTACCTGATTCTTTCTGCTCCATAATCAGGTTGACATTTTGATTTGTCCTGTGCTTTGATGTATAAATAAACACCTGCAAAACTAATAACACTCATCAACCTGACCAACAAAATGTTAAACTGCTAAAATGATACACTAAGATGGTGATCCTAGTAAATGTTCAATCTGTTAGTCATCAGAATGTTGCAGCATAATTGTCTTGGTAAGCATGTTAGCATGCGGATTTTAGCATTTAGCCATGCTAAACAGCTTCACAGAGACGCTAGCATGGCCGCAGACCCCCGCCCTGTGATATATTCTGCTTTAAAAAAGTATTTCTACAGGTACTGCACATCAAACTAAGGGAGTCTTAAATTGCTTCTTCCTAGTAAATTGAAACAGCAGCGTTTATTGTTTCACTTTAGTCAGAGGTGAGTGGTACTTTACAGGCTTCGACTCATGTGCTCATTGGAGGGGAAAGTACTGTAAGTACTGTACCTGATTGTTTTAACATTTTGTCCTTTATTACTCTGAAGGAGAAACACGGCCTCCGCTTGTTATTGTCTTTTCACCCTTTGACTGACTCACTCAATGTGTAACTCTCTCTGAGGGTTAATCTATGGTAGTAAATTCAGGGGTTGCTGCTGACACTGCATGATACCAGTTCATTACATGCCCCAGTGGACTCTACATACAGTATTCTCAGAGCCTATCACATCCACCTCTCCTCTGCTCTCCCTTCCCTTCAATGCTTTCTTCTCCTGCAAATTGCAAATTTCATTTTATTTATGTATATATAATAAAAAAAAAGTAAATGCAAATTTACAAGCACTGTTATGTAATGAATTCCCACACCAAGGGGACATCGCCATATTCATTATGTGCTTTTTTTTGGTGGTGGTGGTGGTGTTGGAGGGGGGGCTGTAAAAGTGCAGCTGTAAAAGTTATAAAAGCTTCCCACATCTTTTGCTGCTCACATCTCAACTCAGACAGAAGGAATAAAAACTCAACTGTGATTGTTTTGGCAAAGTCCTGTAGAAGGGATCAACTCAAAAACAATAGTGCATCCACATTTTTTTTTAAATTTTGGACACTAGTTTTGTTTGTCAGCAAAAAATATTAGACATTAAAGTTACCTGTATAATGTAATCAGCATGTTTTGCAGAATCTAGAAGGGTTTTGTGAAGTGACCATGTTTATGAGAAGCAGTAGCGTAGAGAGAAAGAGAGCAGCATTATGTCGGCCCAGACTCTTGTCAGCTGGATCAGGTTCAGACCTGGGAGGGTTGGTGGTCCTGTGTCTGTGGGATCGGCTTCCTGTGATTGTAAATCTATCCCCTCGCCCTGTAATGGATGCATTTGTTTGTGTGTGTATGTGTGAGGAAGAAAGGGGTCCGGAGATAAGGGTGTGTCAAAATTTCTGAGAAGCAGATCAAACTTGACCATGTTTGTTTTCTTTGCTTTGTGTTTTATCAGAGACAGGCTTTTATTCCTAATTTCTCCTGTTTTATGAGTTTAATATTTGAAAATATTTTTAAAGACACCTTCCCATTGTTGCCCTCATTGTAATTTGTTGCTGCTGTTTGCTAATAATGAGAACTCAAGACTTCATATTATTTTACCCTCTGTCTTGATAGATTCGATTAAAGTAAATTTCACATCTATAATGGTATCAGTAAATGTCAGTCTCGTCACTCTGACATTCATGGTTCCTTATAGTGTGATTAACAGAGTCTGCACACTGACTACAAACCACCACATTTTTTAATTGACAGTACTTTTAATTGCAGTCAGACCTTTTTGGTTTTGTTTGTTTGTTTGTGTTTGTTTATACCTAACTAAAATCCACTAGAATAAAAATGTTACTCACTTTAAATGACGGTTTAGAGTCTGAAGCATTACTTGCATCACTCTTTCCATCTATACTGATTTCTAACAGCTTTGCACCTACATGTGACTAAATATAACTGCACTGTTTCTTCAGGCTTTTTGAGTGAAATGGGTACAAAAGAAAAGGTTAAATGAGTTTAGTTGATGGGAGTTTTGTTAAAAATGGAAACAGAGCAGCACAGTGGTAGATATGCTACCACTGTTCACTCTGTTCAAAGATTTTATCCAGTCTCTAATAGTGCCTTTTACTTGTTTCAAGACACACCCTCTGCCTGTATGTGTGTCACTGGCTTTATGACAAAGTAACTGTTCACATTTGGCACCAAAGATCCACCCTCATCTTTTTAGCCATGCTAAAGGAAATAGATCTGTATGTTTATCAGTGCTGTTTGGACACTTTGCTTAAGACCAAAATATCTTTACAACAAGTGAACAAATAGTACAATTTATATATAATCTATTTATAAATAATAAATATTATTTTATATAATTAATTTTGATTTTGATTTTGTACAGATGTTCACAGTCCACAAAGTATGCATCCTGTCTACTTTGATGATCTATGGCTTGACCCATGAGAATGACATTTATGACTTTGTATTTTGATTTAAGTGCGGAGTAAAAATTTAGAAATGTAAAAATACTAAACTTAGACAGTAAACATACACCTGCCTAATAACAATTTGCTAGTTATTAATATCAGTATTTAAAACAACTCCTTTGTCCATGTACAGCCTTAGATCAGCTTGCATATAGATTCCTCTTTTCACCGCTCTTCCTTCCCTAAATACAGTTTCCTGAGTGCCAGTCTCTTTAGCTCTCTGCTGCTTTCTGTGTCTCACTCACCTCTCTGCTTTTCTGCATATCCCTTCTTAAATGTAACTCTGTCCCTCCCTTCTAACCTCATTTTTTACTGTGTGAGACTTTTGGCTTATTAGCCCTTCATTTGATATTTTTAGGTTGAAAAGTCACATCAAAGGTTTTCAGTTCTGATTTTGGCAGTTGCTTTAGTATTTAGGACTTTTAAAAAATGTCAGTGTCAGAATGAAGCCCTCTCGGTGTTAATCATGTTCTGTAATGTTAATGAAAGCAAAGTTTCAAAATGCTTGTGGAAATGATTCACTGATGTTTTAAATGCAACATACAGGAGCTTTTATAAAGTATCAGTACTGAGTGGGTTTCTCAGTGAGCTCATCTTAACTCTTTACTTATCTTCTTACTTATCATCTGCTGGTGTCTTTCTGTTATTTCTCCTTTCATCATCCTTGTCTTCACTCCCTATCTTCTTCCTTCCCTCTATCAATCTTCATTTGTCCATTTCTGGCCTTGTTTCCCAGCACTCAGACAAAAATAGCCCTATGTGTACCAGTAGTCAACTGGAATAGATCCATACCAGGACCTCACACACACATATACACACGTACAAACACAAACACACACTTGCAGGGTTCGACTCTCTCCCTTGGTGTTCTCTGTTAGAAACTTGACATTTACACTCTGAGAAGGATGCACCATCTTGCACATCAAAGCTTTCCTAAACTTGGCCTTTCTCTCGCTGTCTCTCTCACTCACTGTCCCACATTTTCTGTTCATTTTAACACCAGGAGTTTGCTATTTTGAGATGCATTTCATTTTTCAACCCAGAAGATTATTTTTGTATTGAAATATTCAGGTCAATTATTTTTCCTCGATGCCTTGATACGTTTGCACTCTTATTTTGCTGTTACATAATATTTCACCTCTTGTCTCCTCAAAGTTGCTCTGGAGAAATCCTCAGGGGTTTCAGAGTTTATAGGTTCACTGCGCGGCTTTTACTTTGTAGAATCAGAGATAATTTGATGGTACTGTTTTAATTGCTTGGTATCACATACAACAATCAAGTTAAACTTGAATCTTAAATCTTGAATCTCAACTTTATTAAGGCCTTGAAAATAATTTCTACTACTATACTGTAGTCAAAACAATAAAAAACAAAATAAGAAGTTTGATAACGTTTTGATTTTCTTATTTCATTGTTAATCAGCCATAATTGCAGTTCAAAAAATCTATCTGATTGACTCAGGCAGAAATGTTTACAGATGCATGACTGGCAAGAAAACGGAAGTCTCTTTTACCTTGAATTGCATTTTCTGAATTTAAACATTTTTGGAAGCATCTGAACATCAATCATGATTTAAGCACAATGTGGAAAAGTTAGATATTATATGTCTAAGGCAACTCTTCATGAACTGTAATAAGCATGAATCAAGTCATTCGTATTAAATGGAATGTCCACAAACTGACAAAAAACTCACAAAAAATCCCAGCACAGCAGCAAAATATGCAAAATATAAAAAGCTGCTATGAGTAACCTGCTATGTGTTCTGAACATAATGCATTCGAACCCAAAATGATACATACACAGTTCAGACACAGTGGAAGGAACAGAGGTCAATGAGGACCAAAGGCGCAATTTGATCCCAGGACCCTTTAATGGGTTAATCCAGCCCTTATTCATACTGTATCATTACAGTTTTTCTTCTCTCAGTACTGCCGCAGTTTGTTTGTGCATTTTAAATGAGACTTCTAAACGAGAAAAGAACACATTACTTTTTTCTTGCAATTAAAAGTTAAATTCATAAGAAATCAAACAGCCTTGCTTATTTTACTGCACTCAGGAAGTGTTGTTTTAGTTTTACTTGATCTGATATCACCAATAACTTGTTATGGCTAAAGTTGGCTAATATTAGCAAACTGTAGATAAGTATCACTGTATAAATGCCAGTCGATTGCTTCTGCTAAACTATTTACATTTCACCATCATTTCTGTTCAGTGTTTTATGCACTGTAGCAAACAATAACTTTAATTAAATGACTGGTTAATAAATCATTGTACAACAATCAGAATATTAAACCTGCAACAAAAAATGTAAAAAAAACTCTGTTCAAAAGTGTAAAAAGTTAGTTTTTTTTTGTCATTTGATATTAGTTATTAGTTATGAATGCTTAATATAGTCATACATACATAAATAAATAAATATTTATAGTTTTGCTTTTTTGTCGTTTGTTCTATCTGCAGCATCTCAGGTAAAAGCCTTATACTTAAACAACAAAAGACTTATGTTTCTCTGTCTCCCAACTCAAGAAGAAGGAATACTGTCAATTTTTATTATCAATTATATTTTAAATATTATACATATTTAATTTTTTTTATCATATTAATTATATTTTTTATGATGTATTTATTTTCAAAATATTTTAAAATAAAGGTAATGTCAAGTAATAGTATATGAATAAGGTAGACACCCTCATTAGACTTAATAGCTCACTTTGAAAACCATCAAGTTCTGCAGTCACACATTGTTGACTTGATTAAAGTTTAACTACCCGCCCAACTAGCAAGGTGTAATAATGAAATATTTGATTCATTTGGTGTTTCAAGAATCAATATGCGAAAAAATTCCCCTGCACACACTCATTCACACATACACACACACACACACACACACACACACACACACACACACTCACACCCACCCACACACACACACACACACACACACACACTCACATACTCACACACAGCTGTCGTTTGTGTCTCTGATAATTATGTGAGTTGAGCAGCAGGGTAATTTACTGCTGGGTAATTGATCTGCACAATAATCAGAGAATATACACAGCGGCTAGCACACTCATTTTTGCTTCCATGCACACACACACATGCTCACACACACAGACTCAGTGATCCAGTGTTGAATCAGTGCAGCCAGCCTGGTTTATGAGCTATATTAGGAGTCAGATTTGAGAGTCCCTCTCTGCTGAATTCGACGCTCTGATAGTTCAGGGACCACTGATGTCAGTGTCACGTGTAAGCGAATGTGCACGTGTGTGTATTTTACAAAGGCTGATTGATAAGTTCATGGCCTAAAGTAGAGGAGGAGTCAATTTCAGAAAACGAGCACATTTATTTTCTACATATTCCCTTCTTGCATTTTCACACTTAATCTGGCAGTCATGGAGCATGTAGATCCTTTCTTTCAGTCAAGTGGATCAGAAAGTGGTCTGCAGCATCATAGTCACAATGGTGACCATAAAGGTTCTTCTTCATCTTGGGGGAGAAAAAGTAATCTCACTTTGCCAAATCAAGTGAATAGAATGAGATCTAACCTGCATTCTTAATTTGCCTGGATGGTAGTAATGTTGTCCATTTTCTCAGACAGTGCTGACTTGCAGCTTTCATTACCTGACACAGAAATACCATGAAAGTCATTAACTAAAACCTCTTGCTTAATAACTCAAAGAGTGGAACTGCACGTGCATATAATGAGAGCTGTAAAACTCATCTGCTTCTCCCTAAGGCCTTGGACTTATCAATCACTTCTCGTGTGTGAGTAGTTGACCGCCTGCTAACCCCTGCCCTTAGAAGCGATTACACAGTCATAGCTTAGCAGCTAGCGGCCAACTTTAGATTATCTAACCTGCAGAAACAGAGTGTGTAGTGTTGTAGTACTAGTTAAAAAGAGCATTCAGTGTTTTTGGAAGGTGATGCCCTTTTTAAATTCATTGTGTTTTTATCTGCTTAAACATTAGCTACAGATGTTAGCAAGCTTGGCTAATTACAATGGCAGGGCCACTGTACACCCGTTTTGTTCCCTCAGCATGGTTAAGTCATGACTCACTATAGTCTGACTCTGATTGGCTAGCACTCTTCACCTTTGCAATGAAAAGATTCAGTTGTTTAGGGTTAGGATAGCTACATCAGGGTACCATACTGGTTGAAAAGTTGGTATTAATGATAGCTTTAGATGAAAACAGGAGTCATAGCAGTCTCTGATGAGTCATTAGTCTAGATGTAGCAACCTGGCTAATCTAATGTTAACCTATAGTAGCAGCTGAGGTTTATTTCCGAAGCCAAGGATCTTATAACTAACTACCAAATCAGTTTGTCAAGTTTACAGGATGTGTAAAAAACAGCCTCATTCCTCCCCCTAAAGGACAACGTGGATGCCTTTGCTCCACACGCATTATTACTTGGACATTAATTGCAGTGCAGGTGCTGGGCTCAGTGAGCCATCAATTGCACGTTTTTGCATTTTTGTGATCATGCACCAGTGCTAGATCATGTTTGCACTATTTTTTTTGTGCTTGATTTGTTATGTATATGTCTGTGTAGTGTGTGTATGTGTGTGTGTGCGTGCTGAGAGGGTAACCCAAGGCTGGCTGTTTTCCAGAGCCAATTTTGAGCCTGAAAGCGGGAGATAACACAGCCCTGCTCGGAAAGGGAGTAAGAGGATGGCAGAGAGAGGAGCCAAAAAAGCTGCTAAGGGAGAAAAGGAAATGGGAGTTTACAGGCCAACAGGGATGAAGTAAGAGGATGATGAAGAGCAAAGCAAGACTAGAATAAGAGAGAGAGAGAAAAGGAGGAGAAGAAAAAAGGTTGCTGAAGCAGGAGGAGGAATGAGATGAGAAGAGGAATGAGAAGAAAGGAGGGAGGATTAGAAAGAGGAGAAGAGGGTGTGATGAGAGCAGCAGAAGATGGGAGGAAGAGACGGCAGGAGTGAAGAATGGCGGGTGAGTGGAGGTAAAAAAAAGCGAGGAGGAGGAGTGGTGGTGGTGTGTAGGGGGTGTTCATTATGAGTCATGCCTGGGGAGGTTGCGTGCCGCTGGGGAAACAGCTCACTGAAAGTTTCAGGCATCAAAAGGCCTTGTGGAGCTTCACATAATGTGTGTGGTGTCATCAGGGAGAAGAGGGACAGACAGACAGACAGACAGACAGATAGAGGTCAAAGTCAAACTGGGACACGACAGTTCTCCTCTCCTCTCTTTGCTCTTTTCTCTTCTCCTCTCCCTCTCTCCTCTCCTTTGAGCCCTTTACCCTTTTTAATGTACAGGAGCAGATTAACTGCAACGCTACACGGCCAGAGAGATCACAGACACACACACACACACACACACGCACACACACAGACACACACATGCACACTCACCTTGACTACTTTATCAGCGCTCCAAGGCTAGCTAGCTTCACATCAAAGGTCATACACGTTTTTATGAAAAAAATCTCGCTCTATCTCTGTCTTTGTCTTTCCATCTCTCTCTCTCCATTTTCTCATCTTCCTCTCCTCCTCTCACAGTCTAAATGTAGCGAGCAATCACAATATTCCATAATAGCCCGAGCCCACGCTGCTGGGTTATTATAGAGTGATGGAGAGCAAAAGAGAGAAAGAGGGAGGAGGAGTTAGATGGGAGAGATATTGATAGGTGATGAATAACGGAGCGGAGAATAATGGAGAATGTAAAAATGAGCGGGTGAATGAGGGAGGAAGAGGGGGTGTGAACCAGCAGGGATGAGGTGGTGTTGTTTGTTGTTGTCGTTGTGTTAAAACCTGCAGCTTTGCGTATGTTTACTAATCGAGCGCTGGTTTATTCCCGACCGTGATCGCTGCCACACTTGTGATGAATTTGTCACCTCTGTCTCTCTCTGTTTCCATTCTCCAATCAAAACAGCCTTTAACCTGGCTGCCCTTCCTCCTCCACTCTTTGGGTCTCTCTGTCCTTATTAACTCCGTTCCTATTTTTCTTCTTAACTCTCCTCCACTCCGAGCCCTCCCCGCTGCCACTTCTTTCATTAGATTTTCATCATTCTTAACAATGATATCCTTGGTCATTGCTGAAATGTCAAAGAGGAACACTATGTTTCAATTACCAGACAAGGACCTCATGTGACATTTTCAAGCCAATCCACAGGGGTTACACAGTTTGTTTCAGGAGAATTATCTTAATCCTTTGGATTATCAGGAAAAAATTAAAATTCAACAAATTTGAAGATACAGGGTTATAATCTGAAAAGTAACTAAGGCTGTGAAATAAATACACTTGATTAAATGTACAATATTTGCATTTGGGATGTGGTGAAATGGACATGAAAAGCTGCTTAAAAAGAAAATACTAAAGTAAAGTACAAAAAACTTGAGCTTGTACTAAAGTACAGTATGGGAGCAAATTTACTCAGTTACTTTCCACCACAAAAGCTCATATACATTATTTTGTAGAGCTCTGACACACAACCTAGATTCTTGTTTAGTTTATAGATCTTGTTTTCCTCTTTTTCCCATGTTTCCTCCGTCTGTGTGCACTTCACCGCTCTGCTGATCTTCCCTCCTTTTTACTCAATGACAAACATGTGTCAGCTTGATGAGCCAGAGTGGGAAACTAATGATGCCCTGTGACTTATATGTCCTCCAGGTGTTGACTGTGGAGTATTTCTGCTCTGTGTGAGTGTGCATGTGTTTGTGTTTGTGCATTTTATACTGCTCAGAACAGTTGGAACCGCATTTGTATTTCACAACTTCTATAACATCCTACATTATAGTACTACTTCTTGTTCACTCTAAAATATCACTACAGCACGTCAAAGAATCGATACAGTATCACGCCATGAAATATCACAGTATTTTAGTGTGTTGATATTTTCATACATCCCTAATTCTGACTCTCACCCTTATCACATGCCTCTGCTTAGTGTTGACCTGCTTGGTGTCTTTAAAAGCACTGAGTTCGTCCCCTCAGTGTCTTTGTGCAACGTGCAGAACCTTCCTGCCACAAAGCCTTTCTAATGTGTGTGTGACTTCATGAAATGGTTTCAAAACCGCTTAACAATGTTGACTGCTGCTTTCACAGGGACTCTAACCTGACTGAAAGTCCTTTGGCTCATCATTCTGTTCTGACTGCTGCCCCTTTTGGGCTATTGGCAATGAATGAGCATCCTATATTGTTGCTAATAGATGTAAATTGGAGCTACTGAAAGCTCTGTTTGTCTTAGAAAAAAAGGCTCCTGGTGCCTTAGAAAATAAAGGATCGTGATCAAGATTTGAGAGACACACACACACATTTATGTATTAATCAATACATGTAGAACAAATATCTTAATTTGGTTTCCAGCTGTGTTTTGACATCAAGCCCTGGAAACATGACCTCCTCTAATAATCTGTCACCTCTCAATCATTTTCTGTCCTGCTGTCTCTTCTTCTTCTGTGTCTGTGCCTCTAATGTTTCTGTGGGATTTCAGGGCTTTACTTTCACCAGGTTTAGTCCTGGCACAGTCTTGTCTGCACTAGAGCTGCTTAATCTGACAATAATGAGATTCTCTCAAGTCGATAGACAACGGCTTAGCTGCACTATCAACACCACTAGATTTCACAGTGTGTGTGTGCATTTGTGTGTGTCCGGCCATGTGTATGGCTGTATATATAAATGCATACTTTCTTATAGCTCGAATACTCTCTGCATTCCTGTGGCCTGAAGAAGTAACTGAAAACTATCACATTCTTTGGATATGAACTGCCTCAAATATCACAATGTTTCTGTCAGAGTCATAACTTAATCAACTGAAACATCACCTGCACACGACTTATTCACTCTGTGAATCAGTGGTGGCAAGTCGGAAATTCATGAGAGTGATGTGCCATATATTCTCTTTAGAAATTATGCAAAAACTGTGTTCCTTATGCCTTTAAGATCTTGACTCTAATAATCAGAGTCAGATTTTTTTGAATTATGCATTTAATCCACTAATGTTGTCTGTCTCTATAAGGGAGCAGAATGGACTTTCTACAATGTAGATTGGCCAAAATATAAATGAATAGGCTTGAAAATTCTTTGTAAAAGAAAATTGACAGATAGATGGGCAAAAAAGATGCCCAACTAGATTCGAGCCTGTGTTTTGTTGCAGTTCACAGACGGTTTCTAACCCCTTAGTCACTGCAGTCCCCCATGTAGACAGCATGAAGTGTAATACTCACACATCAGGTAAAGTTCATCTTTAATAACCTGCAATATTCAATCAGTTTTCATTAGATCATGTGTGCAGCACAGGATATAGCTTGAGGTTCTCTCCTTATGATCTGCCATTAAAGCCTGGACCTTTGATGATTTCGCAGTAAGTGGGACAGATGAGATACAGGAACTGAGAGGGTTTTTTAAAATTTTTGCCACAAACGCTTTGATTTTTTTTCTATAGACATTTCAACCAACCTTTTTTTTCATGGGAACTTTTTGGTTAGCAAGCACAAACCTGGTCTTGAAAAAAAAAAAAAAACTGCTCAGTGAACTGTTACAGGATTTCTCTGTTTTTTTAAAATGACATTTCAGATCAGATTTACATGAAACTTGGATTCCTCCAATTACAAACACAACTTCTTGTTAAAAAAATGGCCAAATGTATTTTTTAACGAGAGGTTGTGTAATTGGAGAGGTTCTTTTGACTATGGGGCTAAAACATAAATGATGTCTTATTGTTTGATTAATTACAGCACAGTTACAAGTGTTGTAAATGTAATTATGTATATCTTGAGGGCAGCTCTACAAATGCATGTGAGGAGTATAAATGGTAGTAGAAAACAAATTAACACAGATTATAATATTACACCACACATACATATAGCTGAACAGCTTAAAAGCTTAGATCTTGTGTGTTTGTGTGTGTGTGTGTCTGTGTGTGTGTGTGTGTGTGTCTGTGGTGTGTACTTGCATATGTGCGTGGTTGTCTTTGTTGGGGTGTTGCTCCAAGTGTTATGCACTTTGCTCCAACCACTGCAGGGAGAACCTAAAGGCAGCATTTGACCCTTTGTTCATTTCGTAAGATCATGTCTGTGTTAGCATTATACTGGAGTGATGTTAAACAGCACAGACAGTAAAGATAAAAGAGGGAATTACATGTTTCTTCCTCCAGCGATGTCCCACTTTACATTCAAGTACAGCCACGTTAATAGAATTCCAGCTTTTTGTTTTTTGAGATACCAAAGTAGAAGTCCAGGATAAATTTGCACCTCATGGTGGTAGATGAAGGTTAGAAGGTCACTGGAATAATTTGAAATCCTGCATTGGGGACCTTGAATGAATACTGAACACTAATATCAGACGATATGGGAATGTAGCCTGTAGATGTTGCTTTGTATTCAACATGTCTCTTACAGAACTTACATGGTCAGTTTATTCTTGCGTGTGGCCTTGAAAGCTTAGCTAACCAGAAACCATCATTCCTCCATTTAAACAACTCTTTTGACTTTAATGCTAGTTACACTGGGTGGCCCTCGTACCTTACATCCATACTGTGATACACCACTTGACCCTGTACAGTTTCATTTCCATTTTCATTTGAATTCAGCTACTTTCCACCATACCAGCAGTGTGGCTGCAGAGATGTTATTATGGTCAGCCTACCACTTTGGTACACATTAAAATCTTCCTACAGTGACTGATGAACTATCTTAAAAAATTGGCACAGATATTTCTTCTCTCCAGAAGATGCATCCTACTGACTTTCAGGATCTTTTTTCACTTTGCCACCATTAAGTAGACATTAGTGGTTTTTAGATAAAATGAGGTTTGACTGAATTTGTTTAGCATTCATATAATCCTTGAATTTTAAAAAGTTTGGTGATCCCTAATTTTACATATACTACCGCAATATGGTTTAAGTTTACATTTGTCCTTTCAATTTCTGACCAAACACATGCAAAACAAATGGCATTCTTTATCGGTGTCAGCAAGCTGAAAGGCCAAACTAAGAGGGTAAACATTATAGGTCTGCACCCTGCTGTCACGCTAGCCTTGTGCGACCAGGTAGAATACTTGTAATACCCATACAAGTGATTAGGTAAAAAGGCTTTGACACTGTTACCCCTGTACGTGTAATTTGACTGTAATTAATGTGTAGTTCATGTTGTTTTGATGACTAATGTTAGTGAAACGAAAAATGCAAGACATTCAGCAAACCTGTCTGTGGGGTTTTGAATAGGTCTGTGAATGTTGTACTTAGACCTGGTTTGAGTTGGTGGAAGTGCTCGCATAACCGCGCCTCATAAATGACATCATAATGAACTTAATTGTCCTGGCAATAGTCATGACTATAATTGTGTTGCACAGCTGAGTCAAAGGCTGCTGCCCATTCCTTTTGCATGTATGCAAGCTGCAAAAAAATAAATAAATTGGGAAGCATTAGAAATGCTACCGTCATATGCCTAACTGTTGTTACGTACAATAATATTAAGAACCATATCCATAACCCAATGTTTGGCCCAGAACCTAGATGAGATATTTGACTGTTAGACAAAGACCAGTGTCCGTAATTTATGAGGCCTCTGAGAACAGGGGTGCTGTCTGAGCAGAAAATCTTCCTTTCTCATCATTGTGAATGAATTACGGAGTAATGCAGGATCAGCAATCCTATTCTGGGTGGTTTAGTACATACTGGCCCAGATTTACTGTCAATTATTCAACTATCTCATACAAAGTTAGGATTCTGAGTTAGAGACACCGTGCCTTATTACTGAAGCTAATCTGCAATACGGAAAAATTGAAAGCTGGCATAAATTTGGTTCTCATTTCAAGTATGTGAATCCTATTTTGTGGGAAAAATGTGGTTTGTTGAACTGAAGTTGAGAATGGTGGAGCACATACTTGATTGTAATGTGTGCTGTTTATATTTATTAGGTGTGAAGAAGTTTTCATGTAAGGTCACAAAGGGATGCAAAAAAGTGGCCGTGAATGATTAAAATGTTTTTATTAAAGATCAGAGACAAACAAGTTGGAAGCAAGAGAAATAAATGAATTCAGCTGAGAACTGGTGTGAATGAAGGAGATTCAAGAAGGAACACTTTGTAAAAAACATCATTTGTGTTGAGATGATAATGAGACAGAATGAAAAATAAAAAACAAAACAAGAGAATGATGGAGTCAGGGAAAGGGCAGTTGGCAGAAAGAAGAGTACGGGAAAGGGATGAAAACAGTGATGGAGACAGAGGGACAGGCTGAGAGGATCTTTATACAGCAGACACATGGTCTCTATTGATCACTGAGCCATGTGACTGTCCCCAGGGTGTGTTATAAGTCTCTCATTGCCTGCAAGTGTGTGTTCGCCTGTCTGTGTGGGTGTTGTCATGCCGTCTGCGCGTCTCAGCGTGTTAAGTATACAGGGATTGGAAGTGGCGTCTGTGTCTGCACTTGGACTTCACTGTGTTTAGCATTTCTGCAGGCAAAAAAAGTTCAGATGTAAAATAGCAATCAGACTGAAATGTCAGGACGGAACTTTAGCATCAAATTCATGTTGTTATTTCTGATCTTAGTCTCAGATTGACAGTGTAGAACACCTCCTGACACTGACTTCAACACAGCCAGGGTTTTTGCTTTCATTCCGGCCAGAGCTACAAGTGTGTACATTCAGACACTTTGATTAAACATGTTCACTGAATCAAATTATATTACCATCAACACTGTCAACAATTTACCAGTGATCTTTTTTTTCCCTATCCTTGTGTTTACCGACCAAAAAAAAACAGAAAACACCTCAAAATGCTACACTGGATGATAACATGGCTAATAATGTTTCATTTAAACAGAAGCTTGGGTTGCATAAGTAGATGACCATGATGTAAGACATATCTGAAGGTTAGTTCAGGTGAAAGAAAGTTTGCCCTACTTCTTTCACACAAAATAGAATTTCAAACTGTTTTGTTTATTTGCAGCCAAACAACCAACATAGCAACTTCATGTTAGCTATAGCTAGTTAGCTAGCTACTATTGCACAACCATGTCTATGGTACTGTGTATTTAGGCTTTGTATTCATTTCAGCCTCTGACTGAACTTGAATCCTACATTCTTGTCAGTTCATACCATCCCAGGCATCAAAATGGAAATGATGTCAATCTTGTTTTAACAACTACTGCTTTCTATGCACTTTTCTTCGGATGATATTTGTCCCTAGAGGATGATTACTAGTGTTTTCAGTATTCCCTAATGTTTTTCTCTTCTGTCGGGCCAAAATTTCCACTTTACAAATCTATTGTCCAGAAAGCCATGAAAAATAATTAGCTCCCAAGAGGATGAAACCTTTACAGTGCATTTTTGGACACATCTGTGGACCTTTTCTAGCCCTTAAATATATAAGATGACAATTATGAGCAAAATATGCCTCAATATGTATTGGAAGAATCACTGCCAATGTGTTTTGACAAGAAATTTGATGAGACCGTTCCTCTAAATCAGTCAAACATCTTGAGTCATCCTTAAAAAAATGTAAATGTTAGATAAACAAGTGATGGCATTATATGGGCGAATTTTCCACTTATACATACACTAACACAAAGAAGAACAGTGCAGATACTTTCTTGTTTTATTATATGTGCATGGCTTTCAAACATGCATCTGTGTGTACAGCCTAACAAATGTGCCCCATCAGGGAGATGACCTTGATAGCAGGTGAGAAAGCTGTTGCTAGGTAACTATAGAGTGCTGGTGTACCTACGACTGTG
>JAPZDY010000009.1:19270593-19282700 GCA_029783645.1 Ctenochaetus hawaiiensis | reverse complement strand
TTAAATGCTGTTTTAAGTTTGTTCCAACAGACCAGAGGTGGTCTGAGTCTGACACTAACACTGATGCTCACGGTGGCCCTTTCACTTCTTCCATTAACTCGGCACTCACAATACCATGATGCTCGTCTGCACAGTGCAGCAGGCAATGACACGAGGTAGAGATGCAAATTTCTACAACCATGAGTCATGCTTGCTTCAGCCCTTGTGAGAGTAATTTAAACTGAGATAAAAGACAGCAAACTGTGCTGAATGAAGTGGTTTCTGTAAGGGTAAAGATCAAAAGTAATCCTCACAGCGCTGCTTTTCCTCTCTAAGTGAAACTGAACAGTGTATCTAATTAGTGTGTTTACTATTACTGCCACTTTGCCCCTTCATTCCTCCCACAGTGTTAAGCGCTCCATATTGGCTGAGGCTAATGTGGCTGCATGCGTTTGTCTGCAACACAAATAAGCCATAAATAAAGTTTATGATAGAAATACATGGATCAAGTTAAATTTTATTTGATAATGAGCACACATGGCTAATGAGTCTGCACAGGCATTTTCATTTGCACATTCATTTTCTCTTCTTAGCAATCGCTTGGAGACTCTTAATGAACTCACTCTTAATTAGGATCTTTCACCACATTTTGCTCATCTTCTGTGTGTGTGTGTGTGTGTGTGTTATAGCCTTAGTAATGTAAATCAGCTGGTGTGCACACTCATTAAAAAGCAACAAATCCTGGTCAGTAATATATGATATTAAGATAATTAGTGAAGAGAGTAGGTAAGAGTAAGTGGAGTGAGTAAAGTGTAGAAGGGAAATAAACAGAAAAGCTCTGTCATAGAAGCCCACAGCGCATCTCACAGGAGACAGCAGACGTGACAACAACATCGCACATGGATCTGTCTTTACAAACCCTGACAAAGAGAACTCCATTGAGAGCTGAGAGTACAGTACAGGAGAGCTCCACTTCAATGAAACATACATGCACAGCATGCAAGTGTGGTTGTGTAGGTGTCAAATATGTGAAAATGCAGGCTGGAAGACTCAGGAAACTGTGCTAGAAAGAAAAAAAAAGAGGAAATGGAAAAAAGTGTTGGACTGTGTCAGGTGTAACATCACAGATTTATATATAGAAGCTTAGAGTGCACCAAGAAATCTGGCAGAGCAGGACTCACTTCGAGGCCATGATTAGAACAATATAGAGTGACCCAACACAACTGGTAAAAAACTACAACAGAGGCAATAAAATGCCAAATGTAAAAGAGTAACAAAAACACATGACGACAACCGAACTACACCTCCATGTGCAACAGTCCCCAATGCTGTTTGCTTATTAAAGTCCTATTCAACATCACTAACTATCTCATTCAGGTAATTCAAAATTAATATGCTCCTTTTTGATATAGTGTAATGGTAAAGACAACAAATGGTACATAAAAATATGTGAGAAAATTTAGAATTGTAATAATATAACAAGTGAATGTGTCCATATTATAATAGACTATGTCTGGTTCTGCTCCAACTTCTATGTACGGATTGGATATTTTGGTGTGTAGAATTGAGGATGTTTGGTGTTTTGACCAAGCGTTTGTGTTTAAATGTGGAAATGTAAGCATGCATTGTGTGTCAGCTTAGCTGCTGAGAAGGCTAAAGACAAAGTTACTCTTTCTGTGTTCTGTGTGAGGCCCTTGAGGGTCCCCGTGAGGTAAATTTGGTCATCAGATGTCATCGGAGGGTGTAAATGTAGGTTTTATATAGACATCTCTACTCCTCCAGTTTGTTGTGACAATGCAGAATTGTTCAGACTCATTGATGTGACCATTGCACACAAATCCTGCAGACACAGACCTGCTGTGCATGTGTAAAATGTGGCCTCTAGGCCGATGCCGGAAAGCAGTTTAAACATAATAACCACAGGTCTGTGGTGTCAGAAGCTGTCTGTGCATCTACTGTTTAGGAGTATAGTCAAGGCACTGATATTATGAGCAGTTCAAGCCTATAAAGGTACTGACTGCTCAGGATCTTCTCTCTTCCATGTTGTCATCTCACTATTGTTTCTATCAAGATGGCAACAGAACATTTCAATGAGAAGAAACCAATATTTTCTGGTTGGTTTCTGTGCTCAGTATAAGCTAAGGAGGAAATAATGAGACTATCAAAACAACCATTGTTGAATAAAAAATGCTTCTGCGCAAAGCAATTGCTGCCTTAAAGGTAAAACTGATTGTGGGACCAGTCAGTCTTTTTAACACTTACAAAATGGGTTTTTTGACAGAGTAGCCATGATGTCTTAGATGTGAAAGAACATTTTACTAGAATAGATTTGTCACTCTTGTTAAGCAAAAGCTGAATGAATCATTGCCTGCATTAACGCGCCTCCAGGGCACAACCAAAGATATCATCTCCTAAAAGAAAGATATTAAATATAAAACTCCTTCTGAGATGATCCGGAAGCTGTGGAATTAATGACAGTCTGTGTGTTTAATGGCCAGATAAAAACCTGGGGACACACATCACCTGCAGGCAGAGTGACACACTGATTAGCAGAGGCAGACTGGGACTAAAAAAATGGCCCTGGACTCTATTCTTTCAAACTTTTTTTTGTATGCACTCCCCTTCTGTGACTGCTGGGATTTGGAGGATGAGCAAACTTAAAATGGTGGTGGTGGGGGGTTCTTAAGGAGGAGAAAAGAGTATGAGATGAGAGAGACACTTTGAAAGGATCATGACAGTGACAGCTATGAGCAACACAGATAAAAAAAACAGGAAAATTAAGAAAGGTAAGAAAGGTAAGAAAGAGTTTTGTTTCTGAGAAGGAACAACAGTGGCTGTGGGATCAGAGGCAGAGATTCAGTGATGTCCTCATGAATGAGGTCTGCTGTGTCTGTGTACTTACATAAAAACAAACCCATGCTTGCATTTGACCCCCAAACTCCCAGCCATGTTCCTCCCTTTGGCTTGAGACTGGCATTTATTGTGAAATAGTTTTATTTGTGGATATATATATATATATATATGAGAATAACATGTTTATGTCTGTGTGGTGAATTTCAAGCTTACCCCAGCAGGTGGTTCTCTTAGCTAAAGTTAGCATGGAAACGTCTGTATAAAATTGAAGTGTAAAGTTGTTGTGGTTTTATTAGGGGTTTGTGTTAGACTGTTTCATGGTTGGGTAAGGTAACTTTCTGGAGTTTCCATGGGTTGCCTGGGTTATGCTGATGTCAATTTTACAGGAAGTGCCTGTACCAAGAAATGGTCTGAAACAAAAGCCAGTGTGAAACCAGTGTGTAATTTTTCTGGGGGTCTGTTATGTTTGAACAAAGAAGATACATGATGTTTTAAATAGTGAATTGGGAAGGTGGCAATCTTATCCCTGTTTCTTACTTTGTTGTAAAAATATAACAAGCTGGCTATAGCTTCATATTTCGAGCATAGATACGATGGTGGCTGTGTTAGTCACCTCATCTAACTCTCGACAAAGAAGGTTTGGTAATAAAAGGTTGATAAATTCTGACTGAACAAACGTCTTGTATAACTTTTGTCTCTCCTCACTCTTTATTATTAGCAAGAAGCAATGAATAAGATCTGTCAACACTCTGCCAGTTTCAGAAAGTGCTTTTCTTTTTGTCATTTAGACACAAATGTGGAAAAATATGGTCCAGGTTGAAAAATACCACCATTTACCATCGTTACTACCTTTGCCTTTAATTGTTAATCAGGCTGCCAGTAAGAACATAAAAGTCTTGCTTTGCCTTCTCAGCCCGCAAAAGCTGTGGGTTTTTTTTTTTTTTTTTTTTTACATTTTTTACCTTCAGTTACTTGTGAATTTTGAAAGATAATAAGATCAGATAAGGGACTCGGCTGTGGTCCATAGCAATACTAAGTAAGTACACAGCTAAGATGAAATCTAACCAAGAAGTTGAGATGAGAAAGAATGGAGCTGTGGTGGGAAGCAGTGAGACTGTCAAAAGCTAAAGTGTGAGGAAAAAAAGAGCAAGAGAGAGATGTGAAGGAAGATGAATGGAGAGAGAGAAGTGGATTTGTGAGGGAGAAGTGGGGTATAAATATTGCATGACAGATTTTACTACTTGGCAAAAGGGAGGGTTTCGCTCCCCTTCCCCATCTTCATACATGCACCCACTGACACATTCTGCAGGGCCGCACAGCCACACACACACTCACAGAGGAGGCTGTTTCACTTAGTCTTGTGCAACATTGTGTAAGTGTATCCCTGTTTAACCCTGAAGAGGAAAGCTGGATGAACACAGCACGGTTGTTGCTGAGATGCAGAAGTAGGTGATGTGCCATGTTCAGGGGAGACACTCCTCTGTCTGCTCAGTCTTTGTTGTGATAAAAGAGTTCAATCAACGTGCCACCATCCAATTTAGAGCTGCAGATGGGGCCAATGATGCTGACATCTACACTACAGTTATTTTAAGGTTTTATCACAACACAGTTAAATACAACATACAATGTGTACTTCAGCATTACACAAACATTTAGCCCATATTTCTCTGTATTGATAACAAACTTAATATGGTTTGCCTTCACAAAGACGTCTGAAATAGATGCCTGTTAAAACACCAGTGTTCAAGCCCAAAGGCACACCTTTTTAAACTGAGAAAGAAAAAAAAAATTTCTTTTAATGATGACACCAAAAACAGTCACAAGCTAGAGGAAGATGCTCCACCACATGACCGTGACTCTGACGTAGACAGCAACACCACACCAGCAGCTGTGGTACCACGGGGTTTCACAAGTGTAGTTGATAATAAATAATCAGAGCGGCTCGACAGGTGGTGAAATGTCAGGCCCTCTTAACAAGCAGACCGGTTCATCCTCCAAGGTAATTTGTGGAAAAACATCAGCTGTGGAAAATCACCAAGAATTTATTCAAGTACTCCTGCAGTTATGAGTTACTTTGCTGATAATGTTTTGCATACAAAATATATGGGTCAAGCAGTTAGTCAAGTACTGTAATATTTATAAGTACAACCATGAGCAGCTGCATTTTTACATTGAAATGCTGCTTGTATGTTTATTCAGCAGAAGTTTTGATCTCAATACTATCATGTAATTTAGCTGAGAAACTGTTTAAATGTATCTGTCATCTATCACAATATTTCTGTTACCTGCATTTTTGAAGCAGGACTTTTATAAGTAACAATATTACAATCATATAGCCCATAGAATAAAATTCAGGAAAATCAAAGAATAACAAAATACAAAGAAACAAAAGCGGGAATATATATATACAGTTGTGGTCAAAAGTTTACATACACTTGTAAAGAACATAATGTCATGTCTCTCTTGAGTTTCCAGTTGTTTCTACAACTCTGATTTTTCTCTGATAGAATGATTGGAACAGATACTTCTTTGTTACAAAAAACATTCATGAAGTTTGGTTCTTTTATGACTTTATTAGGAGTTAACAGAAAAAGTGACCAAATCTGCTGGTAGTGGTTAATAGTAGCATCAGTGAAATTTACAAGTCAAAGAAGAAGTATAAGAGAAAAGTCATAGATGGAGAAGAAGTCTTAGGGAAGCTATAGACGTTACAGGGAGAGGAGACTGCAGAGCAGTACAAAAGAGGAGATGAAATAAAGTAACAGCCAAAACAAAGAAAAGGAGGACAAACGAAAATGTGCAGGCTGAGAGACAGAGGAGAAGAGAGCTGGAGAAGCGACTGGGTGATCTGTAGTGAATAAACTAGAGCAGGTCACTCTGGGAGTGCAGCACTCTTTAGTATGCTGCTCCACACTCACTCCATCACACACACACACAAACACAGACTCACAAACACGTGCACGCGCGTGCACACACCAACACACACACACACACACACTCGCTGAGTGTGACTCCTATGCTCAGTAGTATCATCTGGTACAACTAGCTTTCTCACAAAATAGTTGACACACAAATTCAGTAGGTTGCAAACCAACACTCCCACATGCTACTTGACAACGGTAAAGCTGGCGCTGTCTCCATGGTTACACATTATTAAGTGTCCAATCACAAAAGAGCAAAGCTAAGTTGAGGGCTGAGTAGAGACCCTGGTAGAAACTAGAGTGCACTTTACTAAAAGTATACTTTCCCAAAATTTTATGATAATCAAATTGACTGTGTAACATCACACCCTCCAGTGTTGCTATTTTAAGCTTTTCTCTAACACTGTGGATTTCAATAATGGTGACAGATTTACTGGAAACTCTAAATATTTTTTTGTAATAAAATATCCCTGAATTTAGAGAAAGACAGACACATGCAGGCCTCTCAGTTTGAGTCAGTGACTGTGGATTTTATGGGTTGAAATGACAACTTTAACCAGTGGATTTAATCAGCTACAGCTACTGAAGTTAACTTATTTAATTAATGTAAGCCACAGTAGCTTGGTCAGATAGAAATGCTGTCTCTGCCAGGCTTTATATTGTTATCACTTGAAAGACTTTAAAATGGAAAGCTATTTGAAAAGAGTATTCACTATATGGCAACAAACATGAGTAAATGTTCAAAGACTGAGGCTATGGCGAAATGGCAAAAAGAAAGCCAAAGTTAATAATCCATTCAGAGCACATGTAAAAGAAGAGACCATGACCATTGTTCTAAAATGACAGTGTTGGTTCTACTATATAATAATGAGGAAGAATTTTATATTATTTTAATGAGACAACATTTAGCCGTTTAGCTTACGTACCTGGACAAAGACATCAGATGTACAACAGTGGAGACATTTTACACAGCGGATGTACTTTGTGCTTGTGTGTGTGTACGCGTTCGTGCTTGTGTGTGTGTGTAACCTCACTTTTAATTCCACAAACCAATGTAATTAGCTAATGAAATGCTCCTCGGCTATGGAAGTAAAGCTCAGTAAGTTGTAAATCCTGAAGGTCGTTAATTTATTAGCCAAACATTTGTAGCAGTGGACCAGAAGAAAACTTAGTCTGATCTATACTCCTTACAAAATGCTTCTCTGTTTTGGGGTTTTTGGATTTAAAAATGTTTTTAAAAAAGACACTAAAAGACCACCAGCAGATATTACAATCTGAGATAAACTGCATGTTACTCCTCAAGTTGCCATTTTTGTTTCCCAGTAAACCTTCTCTTGTTGTCCTGTCTTTGTCTCTCTCTGTCTGTCTAGTATCTACTTGAGCTTCTCTATGTTTGTATTCATCTATTTGTATCTCTGCCAACACGAGTGTCTTATGATTGTAAGGCACTCCAGATGCCAGCATTAGCCAAATATCTTAAATGCAAATGTATCTGCCTGTCTCCGTCTCTGTTTTCTATCAGCTGGACACCATGTCTCAGTCTTTTAGCCTTCTCTTTATACCTGCTCTTGGGTTTCTGTCTCTATACATATTTACTACAAATCTAACCCTTCATCAGTTTTCACCCTTAAAGTCTGTATTTGCATTCCCTTTTTCAACAGCATGATACTGGATGAATTACACATCATATGAAACCTACACATCTATATGAAATGAGTGCTTTTGGCAAAAAATGGAAAAGTCAATTCCATTTCAGGCTCCGCTCATTTAAAATGAATGGATGTCAGAGACACAATAAAGCACATTCTCAAATGAGAAACACTGAAACAAAGAGAGTCTATCACCAGAAAGTGATGCTACTCTGCTATTTGTGGTAACAGCACTGTGGAATTTAGCCTGTTTTCTGTCCACAAAAATGCAGTAGTTTAATCAAGGCTTAAAAAGAATAATTTGATATTTTGGGATATATTCTGGGCAAATAAATCGAAGGCAACTGGACTCAGTAATATGTCTGTGAAGACGTTTCGCCTTTTATCCAAGTGGCTTCATCAGTTCATGCTCATCAGACTAGGCTAGGCCTGTCAGACAGGCCTAGCCTAGTCTGATGAATAACTATGACCTGGATGAATGAGAACATTCACAGATATTTTGGGATATACTAAACTTTGACTATTAACTTTCTTGTGGCAAGATAAGAGGGTTCATACCACTCTCATGTCTGTACACTAAACCAACAACTGATTAGCTGAGCTTAGTTCAAAGACTGAAAACAGAGGAAAACAACCAGCACGACTTTATCAACAAAGGTAACAAAACCTTTAGACAGAGCTCAGGTGACGCACATTGGTTACCCACTCAGTGTAAAGTCATTGAAAATAAGGTAACTGGTAGTTTATTGTTAAAAATTAGCAAAGCATTTATTGCTGAATTAATTTGTTTACAAGAGGAGCTATGTTTTGGGAGCAATCCAGGCAAGAACAAAAAAAATTTTTGCCCACATGTAAGAACTCTTAAGTTAACAGGTGGTGTAGCTTAAAACATGAATTTGACACAGGAAAAGATCATTAAATCCATGGATTTATTGGAAATGCACCCACTGACTCTGCTTGTTACATTTTGCACAAACCTGCACAATAATAGCAAGACGCAGCATTAATGCTGGCAACCTAAAATGATGTGATTGGTTGAGGTTAACTGATATGTTACACATCTGAATCAACTCAGTTACGTACATTTTTTTCTATTTATTAGCACCAACCAATTAGTATGGTGTGAAGGAATATGCAGGTTATTACCAGTGTAACCTAGTTGAGAGCGTTTTGAGGCGTGCTCAGACAGCAGGCTGAGACCTCACAATCCTGGTCAGTGTGCTCAAATTTCTTAATAGATCTTCATTTCTGATCAAACACCCATAATGACAGTTTTTATCTCTTTAAATGCCACCTCTCATAACATGAGAGTGGAGCAAATGTTGTTAACTGCCTCATTTATTGCACTTTTTAATGGTTACGTGAACCTGCTTGACACTGTAGTTTCATGGGTTGTCACTTCAAGGTCAGAAGCCTCATAAATCTGTTGGTGGCAGTGTTGTCAGGAAGCATGTCACTGTGCATAAGAGTGTATTAGAGGGTGTGTGTGTGTATGTTAGAAGGTTCATTTGAGTGTTTCGGCGTGATATGGTCGCCTGTCTGTGTCCTCTGGTTATGTGTAGCTTTCTACTCCTCTTATCCTTTCTTATGTTTATCTATCAAAGCTGACACGTCAATCTCATTTAGTCAGCGTACACCCACTGGCCTTACACACACACGACACACACACTGTAACCTTTACATAATGTAATGCCTTTTCCCTTGTGCATATTTTTTCATCTCCCACCATATCATCTCAGATGCTTCATCCTAATCCACTGCTATTCGATCTATTTGTCACATTTCGCTTAACCGATATGACTGACCTGTGTGTGTAAGTTTGTGTAAGTGTGTATTGGTCATTGTGTGTGGTCTAGTTTCCACATGGTTGTTCACTTAAAAAAAAAGGCAAAACTGGACAGATCTCTCATTTACAAAACAAAAGAAAAGAGAGGTAAATAGAGAGAATGAGCTAGAGAAAACATGTAATTTACAAATGAAAACTGTAACCTTGATATATATATGTGTGTGCTATAGGTTTTCTCCACTGCATCATGCGGCACTTAATGGGAACCTGGAGCTCATCACTCTGCTGCTGGAGTCACAGGCTGCCGTTGACATCAGAGACCAGAAAGGTAAAGTACATATACAGAGACAAAAATATGTTTAGGTTAAAAAGAAAAGGAGGGAGAAGCAGACTTTACACAGACAGAAAATACTGTTTGTGTCACATGCATCCTAACACACATTAATAAAGCCCACCTGTTCATCTTTTACATGTTTGTGTTTGTACAGGTATGCGGCCACTGCACTACGCAGCCTGGCAGGGGAAGGCGGAGCCTATGAAGATGCTGCTGAAATCTGGTTCATCTGTCAACGGCCAATCAGATGAGGGACAGATTCCTCTCCACCTGGCAGCACAACACGGTCACTATGACGTGGTGAGTGACACAAGAGATGTTATAAGAGGGAAGACAAACCACTTAAGGTGCTATTATGTAACATTTTAGTACCAATTACAGTAAAATTGCTCTCATACTTTGATTGAGCGTGGTTAAATGATGATGGCATCACATCATAGATATCAACCCTGTACATACAATAACTTGTGGGAAAAAAAGGTTATTTAAACCCTAATTTGTGGCAAAATCATTAAACTGTGAAAAAATGTTTTTTATCAGGTCTTCAGGTCACGTCATTTTAATGTTATGGTGGCTATTGATAGAGAAGTAATGGTTCTGTCCATGTATTCAGATAGGGGCATGGTCTCTTTAGCTTGAAATATCTGCCTGGGTCGTGACAAAGAGGGCTTTGACTTGCCTAAGAGGTGGGAGACCAATTCTTCCAAAAGCAGAACTGAGAGTAGAGATCGGTCATTTTGTATGGAAAAACAAAACTACGCAGTTTATAAAAATAAAAATTTTACTGTCACAAGAAAAAAATACATAAATAAGTTAGAAAGGCTATACTTAACAACTATATTTATAGTGACTTCCTGCATGTATCTTGTGCAACTTTTTTGTCATGATCATGTCTTTATATGTTAAAGGTGCATATTTTCTTTATTTTTATTATTTTTATTTTGTGTCATTTTGTATGATTATTATTTATTTATTTATTCATTTATTCTTCATCTAATCACTTCTCTGCCCTCTGCTTTTGGCTCCTAAGCTGGTGTAACAAGTGAATTCCCCATTGAGGAATCAATAAACTCTTGTCTTGTAAATCTTGAGAGACACAATGACAAACAGGAGCTAAAGAAAAATCCCTCTCAGAGACTTTTTCCAGCGAAGAAACACTGCAGTGCTGCTGCAGGCCTGCCAAAGCAACAACAAAGAAATATAGCAGAGTCACAACAGCAACTAACGTACCCTAGAGGAGAGCAACACTCAGCATTCACAGGCTCAGAAACTGAGGAGCCACTGCTTTTCTTTAATTGAATAACCATGATTTATACAGTGGAACAAACTGGGGGCCTAAGCTCTCATCCACAGCTGCTTCCAATGTGCATGGGCAAATGAATAAAAAATCACAAACACTGAAATAGACCGCAGATTAAAAAATGAATCATTAAACATCCAGGAAGGCAAAAGGCAGAAGATTTAGGAAACATTTGCCTTTAAAAACAAGAATGGCAACAGAGTATTTTTATCAGAGACAAGGGAATATAATTTGGAGTATTCTCCTTATTTGTTCCTTTCTGAAGTGGCATTAGAGAACTGTAAGCACAATGAACTAATTCCTCTGGTGGGGAGAATTTATCCCTCTAAGTCTCTTACCACTTTACCAAGCAGCATCTTTTTTTAGCGACAAGCTGACGTGCCTGCTGGGATAGCTTCTCTTAACTCACAGAGGGACAAAAAAATGGCATAACTCTGCTTTTTGTCATAGATATGCACTCAACCTGTCTAAGTAAACAGCTCAGTGCCATCCATCTCTGACTCATTACTATATTAAGACTTTTTAGCAAACAAGAGCAAACAAAAATATATTTAACATGACAACAGGCTTAAAAAACAGTGAATTGATGATGTGATTTATGGAATGATGAGAAATCTGAAGATGTAGGATATCTGTAGTGGTTTTAATCACGATCATAGTGTGACTTGTTCTCTGATTGAGGATCTCAAGTTTTGTGAAATTTGTGTCTATGTAAATGACACTGATTGTTTATGCATTCCATATTTTCTTCCTTTTATCAGTGCGCTTTTTGAGTATTGGCTGCAACCTTTTTTGTGGTGTATTTATGTTTCTTGCTTTTGGTCTTATTTCCTGAGTCCAAAGAAAACCTGGTCCTTTTTTCACTACACCCAATCCTTAGTGTTGTTACAAGGTGCAGGGTACATTTTCATTTATGTGTTCATGTGCAACACAGGATTGCACAACCAAATGAAAGTCTGAAGCCCTTCATACAATACAATAGGATAAAAAAACAAGAGCAGTATACACAGTTATTTATATACAGTAATATATGTAGACTCATGCACTCAGGAAATAATTCTGTGTATACTGGTGCTATGCCTTAAACTTTCCAAGGTCACACAACACATATGCAGTTTACAGTAATAAAAGTGAGATCTATCATGCTCCTTTTTTTTTACAATTTCTGAAACTGTGGGCCCTTGATGTTAGGTGGACAAAGCAGACTTCTTATTTTGAGCTTGACATTGTGCTTGTTTTCTAAAGCTAGCTAGATTTATGAGCTGCTGCTAGTTAGCTAATCACC
>JAPZDY010000009.1:19240158-19251483 GCA_029783645.1 Ctenochaetus hawaiiensis | reverse complement strand
AAAGATGTGCATTTGTGTATACTTGAAAAAGTGTGTCTTGTTTAATCCACTTCTGTGTTTGTCGCTCAGTCGTCCGTCACTCCGTCTGTCCTGTCCATTCACCCACATGCTGCCCAGTGCATTTCAATGGAGAGTCACACCTGTTACCACTTTGCTTTTGATATCAGCTAAACAACTCAATGCGTGTGTGTGTGTGTGTGTGTGTGTGTGTGTGTGTGTGTGCACGCGTGTGTGTGTGTTTGCGCACACAATTGTATGCTTCCATCTGTCCGTTGCATGTGTGCATTTGTATGCATAAAATCTGTACATATTGTTTTGGCGGTTGCATGGGCGTGTGAATGCATTTTCTATGTTTTGTATGTGTTTGTGTGTATGTGTGTGTGCGTGTGTGTGTGTTGCAGGTGGAGACCGCAGCAGTGTGGGTAGTTCAGGCAGTGTCACCAGTGTGAGGTCTTCAGGCAGCGGTCAGAGTGCTGGCAGTGCAGCACACATCCTCCATGCACAGGCTGAGGGGGTAAAGGTACAACACACACACACACACACACACACACACAAAAATGCCAAAACCAAATGTTTTTATATGCAGCTAAGTTAGTTTGTTTGTTAATTTTTTTACATACTATTTGAGCAGGTACATATTAATTGTAACAAAAGAAGCTGCTTTATTTACTATAAAAGATTAAAGACAAAGGGTGACCTTCAGAGGATCCCTCAGGCTAGATTGAGCTTCTTGATAATCTTGCACAGTGCCTCTTGTAAGAAAACTGTGGCCTGTACATAACAGCCCAGGTGCATATTCACCAAATCTGAGTGGCTCCTGGATCGCCATGGCTATCTTCTATCTCTTCTGCCTCCATGGCCTCTAATGCAGTGTTTGTGCTCTTAGTCTGAATCTGTCTGAGGGTCTCTCAGGCTGGTTATTCACTCATAAAAGCAGCCAGCTGCATGTCGTACATTTTCTGCTGCACCCTGTTAAGAAACTGCAAGTGGGACACTTTTTTTACTTACTAAAACATCCACACAGCAAAATTCATGCATCTTGGACTGACTGGTAACATCTGTCTTCTCTGTGTCTCACTCCATTCACTTCCCATCAGACCTAGTCAGATTTTTATTGCAGTGCTCCTATTGGAAGCTGCAGGGGCAAGGTTTATATGTGATCAATGTAGCAATGGTCCGTCCTATCATACTTTTTGTTTTGTTTATGTGGATATATTTGTGTGTGTGAATTTGCAGCTTCTGGCCACAGTCTTGTCCCAGTCTGCCAAAGCTAAGGAGCATCTAATGGAGCAGTCCAAGTCTGTGGATCAGCCTCCAGGTAGGACAGGGGCCAGAACAGAGGGTGAGCTTTCTTCAACCCGAGTACTATATTTCACTCCATTAGGTTTACCTTAAGTAAGATTTTTCATGTACATTTTTTGCATGCCTAAACAGTGAAATAATATCTTGCAACCGTATAAAGTAGGAAACTGGTGAGAACAAGGGAAACAGAGATAATTATAATAAAAGAAAAAGATTAAAACAAGCAAAAGAGAGAGTGTCAGCTTTAAAAAAAAAAGTCACAATCAACTGGTCTTGACATTATATCATATATACACACACACATATACACACCCTTTTACACAGAGAGATCTTGGCTGGTTTAACGGACAGATGGCCAAGGCAGGGGATGTAGGAGGAAGTGTAGAAGGGTGTGATTGGTCAAGAAGATTTGTTATATATTTTTGAAAGCTTGGATTTGATTGGTCAAAAGCAGAGAGGAAGACCAAAAACCAGTTGGTGGAGAGGTCAGGTTGGGAGACAAGTAAACTCATCTGCTGATCGATCAGATGTTCACAGTTACAGGGTGACAGCTTGATACTAGCCAATGGTATTTGTCCCAGCAGGCTCTGCCAGTTCCTCTCGGACATCTAGCCAATCGGGCTGTCCACTTCATGAAGCACCACCTTACGACGCCACAGCAAACAGGAAGGGGGAGGGGCCATGCGAGGGGAAGGTAGGACAGTCCCAAACTCCCACCGATTCAGTCTTCTCTCCCTCTTTGATACAAACATTCAGTCATCACTATCAACATCTCACTGCAGCATGATGAAAATGTAGCTCATCAGTCACCTTAACCACAACTCTCCAACTCTTATAAGCACACTTACACACACACAGACTATATATATTTATACACACACACACACACCCACACCCACACACACTCACACACCAAGATGTCCCAGCGGTTTCTCTCGCAACTGGCATCATCCGTGCTGCGAGTGTTCGGATGCAGCCATGACACGGTGAGTGTGGGAATGGAATCTGATTCGATTGGAAATGGAATCTGATTTGTAAGTGTGTGTAAGTGTGTGTGTTAGAGAGAGAATCCTGTCCTCTTGTTTATCTGCTGCCTGCTGTCCATTGTTCTTCTCTCCTTTAAGTTGCAGCTTCTCTTCTTCCATTGCAGTATTTTTCTTCTTTTGCAGAGATAATGGCCTCTCTATTGATGGTTGGTAGGTGCGCCTCAGGCAAACATAACTCTAGTTGAGATATCATAGTGAGTGTGTGTGTGTGTGTGTGTGTGAGTGTGCTGGCAGACGCCCAGCAGTGTGCATGTCGTGGGTGGACTAGCAGAAGAAGTGTGAAGTCTAAGCTTACACCATGTACAGTAAGCTGTTGTTTATTGTAGAGTGTGTATGTGTGTGTGTGTGTGTGTGTGTGCGTGTGTGTGTGTGTGTGTGTGTGCTTGCGTGCATGCATGCGTGGGCTCAAATTTAAGTTCATTTCATTGTATAATAATCTCAAGATTGATAAACCAACAAGCATATTTAAAAAGCAGGTGGTCGTGACGGTTATGTGTGCATCGCTTGCTGACAAAATGTGTGTTTGTGTGCAAGTGTGTGCGCATGTGTGTGTGTACTGTCATGTACAGTAAGCCATGTTCTCACAGCCATCTGTTAGCTAGAGTCCTGATTTCTCAGCACACATAATGTTTTGCTCGGTAGGGTAGTTAGGATGAAAGATGGAATGGAAAACCAATCATCTTAGAGGGGCAGTGTGGAGGAGCAGGAGGAGTATGTCAGAAAAAAATGTGTAAGACAAGAAGAAGACGAAGGAATACGCAGAACAGAGACAGCCAGGAGTGCAAGTGGAACTTTAAAGAGAAACAGTGGGAACAGAAGTCATTCAGTTGTACAGTAACACTTAGACCTGTAGCTTTGTTTCCTGCTGTCATCAGGCAGCATTTAGAGCAGAAAAATGCTGCAAACATTTCAACCAGGTTGTTTATCTGTGGTCACTCACAGCTAATAAACAGTGAGTTACATCGTCTATTCATAAATCTAACCTATGAAGTTCTTAGTAACTACTAGCAAGTTGCAAATTAACAATTTGCAAACTCAGGCTCCATCATTAAAAGTAAGGAGTGTAGATTTTTAATTAAGTGGAGGTTGGATTATGGAATTGTTCTCAAAGTCACAGCTAAGTCTTAAATCTTTGCACTTAAGTCCTAAATCAGACCTTAGGAGCGACAAAATCTAAGTCAAATCCCAAACTTTTAAGTTTTGAGTCCTTATTGCATTAAAAAAGCCCTCTTTACCAAATATTGTTAAACACGTCATCAGGCCTTGACTTAGACTTTTTCATTGGTAACCTAAAAGATTGAACGAAGTTAGGTGTTGTTGAGTCCTTCAACAAAAACAAAACAATGTGCTTAGTTTGTTTCTTGTTGAAGACCTTTTCTCTTCTTGAGTTAAAAAATAGTTGCCACAATAATCTCAACTCTGCTTCTAAAACACCAAACAGAAGACAGACACAGTTAGCAACAGCTTGCTGGTGAACACAGTTAAGCCTTTAGCAGAGAATGCTAAATGCTTAGAGAACAGATATTACTCAATGAGTTGGTGAAGACTAAAAACAGACCTAAAAGAAGAGTAGAAATTTGACTTACCAGGTTTGTTGAATTCAGTCTACAAGTAATTTATAATATCTTGTTGCTGCTTGATGTAAATAAGCAAGTTAAGTAAGTAAATGAGCAAGATTTCCATTTCATATTAAAAGGGGATGATATGTCAATTTTGTGTTCACGACTTTTGTTGCTAAACTTTTTGCCAAGTGGACAAAATAATTAGCTATGCAAGTCAAGTTGCAGCCCTCTGCATGAAGGCTTTACTTATTAATATTTACATTTACAACTCAACTAATACTATTTTCAGTAGTTTTTTAAATTACATTCTATTGTTTTCTTGAAATGTAATTTAGATAGTCAATGGTTCAGATCCTTGTTAAAATGTTCTTTTATTAGGTATCACAACAGATATGTCACTTCATAGCACCCTTTTTACTCTTCACTCTAAACAGATGATAGTATGCTAACATTGGTCTGTCCGTCAGTTTTGTTAGCTACAAAACAGTTTCTCCTGATAGTAGATGTAAACAGCCTATTTAGTAATAGCTACTCTCCACATTATAACTAGATACAGGTACAACTATTTTTTAAATTTAGAGTGTACAAATATCCACTAAACTCTTACATTATAAAAAGGCTAAGCTTAAACTCAACAGCAGGTGCAGCTAGCTCCAGGTGAGCTAAATGCTAACATTGCCACTATAAAACAACCAGGCTAGTACAGTAGCATATATTTCTGTGACTCTCCAGTGTATGTAAGAGAGATAACATATTTTTTATTTGTGTATGTTTATATGATTATATTTTCTTTTTCGTATATATAAGAGATTTCATTTCTTTATTACTTACATGGCTAGTCAAAGTCAAAACATTTGGCAGCTTTTTTGCAATCAACAGCTCAGGTTTTGCTGTTTGTCCTGTTTTACTGTTCCCAACAGTTTGGACCAGCTTTAATTAACAGAAAAACATTGTAGAAATGTGAGATTATTTGTGGAGTTTGAGATTTTTTGTGTGGGCAAGTGTGTGATAGTGAGTGTTTCCACTTCTATTATTCTATGATGCAAATTTTTAGAGTTGTCACCATAGTAAAACAACATTTTGTTGCTTCTCCTCTTCAGGATTACAGGAAATATCAGTTCTGTATTTTCTATACTTTCAAGCTTCAAAGTATTTAATGTAGATTAGCCTGCTGCTGCTAATCTGAATCTCTTACTGTAGTATTTGAGATCTTGTCGGCAGGGCATCTTCCTTCCTAAAGTAAGCCTGGTTTTCACAACAGGGCCAAGCAGAGCTAACCTAGGCTGATTCATTGACTTTACCAGGAGCCAGTTGGGTTTACATGCCACTTAATTATTTTAATCATTCCTAGATGTATAAGCATTTGTCTTTAGTGGCATTAGCAGATATACTGACAGACGTGCTGAACAGCTATTTGCTACACTACCTTAATCGTAGCTCCCCTTTGGCCCTGCTGAGAAAAAGTGGCTGTTGAAGAAGCAGACATGGAGCCAGTGACAGCATGCCCCCTGTCTTCTCTCCTTTAGAGCTCAGAGGCCGTTGTCCAATGGCTGAGCGACTTTCAGCTGCAGGTCTACGCTCCAAACTTCCTGGGCGCTGGGTATGACTTGCCCACCATTAGCCGAATGACCCCGGAGGTAAGGCAACTGAACCCTGACCCCTGAACCTCAGAGAGGTCACAGGCACCTCCAAGGACCACAATGAAGACAAGTCTGCACGACTTTGATTTGTGCTGTCCTTGATGTCTCCGAGATGCATGTGTATCATTTCCTTTAAATTTCTCAAATGAGCACCGTTAAACCACTCAACCAAACTGATCTTAGCCACGCTTTTCCCCTCTCCTGACAAACCTGCCCGGACTGAACCTCTCACCCCTCACACTTGACCTGATCAATGTTAAAAATAATGTTCTGGATCAAAAGCCTCACAGTACAATTTACAATAATATTATTGACAAGACTATGGTAATGATGCATTATTATCGTTTAAATGAAATAGATTTTAAAATATTTTAAAGGCTGAGTAGATTCAGAATACACAGCCACAGATACATACAGCATAAACAAATGATGTCACCTTAATAGAGAAAAGTACATGGACTTTGTTAGGACCATGTCTTAATGTTTGAAAATGTAGTAGACTTTTTGAAGACACTCTTTTTATCTGTCTTGGAGAAAGTTAAATGACACCATAGGGGTTTAGTGCTTTAAAAGATGTGGATCTTGACCAGGCATTGAGTTCCACTTAAATATATTGAAGTTGCATTTTAGGAAATGTGTTATTTTTATACCTTGAACCATACTCGAAGATAAAGTCAGGTTATCTCAAACCCTTCTGTTTTAATTTTGACCATTCTTTTTTAATACAGACTCTTGTGAAGCTTCACCAGTACCACTACCAGAGTAAATGTCATTTGACATTGTTATACTGAATGTTATATTCCCTCAATACTTTTTCACAAAACTGCATCATATGTTCAAATGACACCAGGCAAGTTTTAAAATATAAATATATATTTTACACCTTTTAGAATTTCGTCTGAATTAAGAACTTTAGTTCAAACAGAAAAAAAAGACTGAAAAAATTAAGGAAAAATAAAGTTGATACATCCACACAACCTCCTGACCCTCCTGTCACCTTCAGTACGCTGCTGCTGCTGCTGCCGCCTTTTCTAAGAATATAGGTGGATGCTCTGTGCCACACTCACCTACATACAAATAATTTATAGCACATATAAATTATTTGCACACACACGTACACTCTGCTGCTGTGCATGCAGAGCTGGGCTGACTTAAAAAGGGTTTTGTTTTCAGAGATGTTTTGTAGAATCTAGGTCCTTTCTACTGTAGTTTTGCGTCCCATCTGCATAAAACTCATGCGTTATGCAACTGTGTGTGTGTGGGTGTGCGTGTGTGTGTGTGTGTATGCGCGCGTGCATGGTTTGTGTGTGTGTGGGCACTATGTATGCGTCTGCGCGCATGGTGAGTGTTGTTTGTAAAAGTGTAGTCTTTGGTCTACCACAGCTACCACAGAAATATGCGGTCGCATGAGTAAGCCGACAAGGACACGGTGATGCACTGAATTTGTTCTTTGATTACAGTTTCAAATGAATCTGAACACTGTTCATTTAATTTACTTTGGTTGTGTTTAAGTTTGAGCTTGTTTACTTGTTTCACAGAAATAATAGGTATAAAGAGGTTAATTTAAGTAATGTAATAGAGAATTGAGCCGCCTCTTTTTCACGCTTCCTTTTCACTGCTTTTGCTTCCTTTGCTTTTTGTATAATTTTGAGACACTTTCACTTTACATTTCTGCTCTTCTCTACTCAATTGGCAGAGGCTTTCATCAGATTTCACACTGTCACTTATTTCTTTGTGTTGCAAGTTTTACTCTTTGAGTGTGGGGGTGTGTTTGTGAGTGAGTGAGAGCATGAGAGAGACTGCTAAAGTCTTTGGGAGATTTTAATTTACTTTGTGGAGGAAAAGCCCGACATGTCACAACTGTAACTTACTTGTGCATGCATTTGTTTTTTTGCATGCATGAAGGATCTGACAGCTATTGGAATAACCAAACCAGGTCACAGAAAGAAGATGACATCAGAAATTAACAAACTAAGTGTCACTGAGTGGCTACCTGAGCAGAAACCTGTGAGTAAAACCCAACACACACATCAGCACGATGATTCAGTTGCCAGTTAAATGTCAGCATGGTTTCAAAGGCAACCTACCAACATCAGTGTCAGCTAACCTAGTGAGGATTCATGTTTCCGGTCTTCCTATAGGCCAGTCTAGGAGAGTGGCTGTCTGCTATTGGTCTAAGCCAGTACCACCAGGTGTTAGTGCAGAACGGTTACGAGAATATTGAATTCATCACTGACATCACTTGGGAGGACCTGCAAGAAATAGGCATCACCAAACTGGGTAAGACATTCTCATACCAAAATAGGTTTCTTTGTATTAAGCAATACATTTTTTATATATATCAGAACATATGACCATCAATTAAACAACAATATCCCTTTAAAGTAGTACAGTTTGATTCAGCACCATGGACAGCAGTTCATGCTAGGTCTTTGCTAATTTTTTGAGCTACACTTAAAATTACTGAGCCAAGGGTCAGATTATGTCAGCAGCAGGAAGGATTTATATGTGCTCCCCTATCACATGTTAACAGACTCAAGTGTTTCAAATCATCCTGGTGTAGCGTAGACTTTTTCATATATCACACCACAACTAATGGAATGTAATAAAGCCTTTGGAAAGGTCAAACTATAACTTAATAAAAGTTTATACTTTTTCTTCAACATTAGTTTGATAAAAGAGACCTTTTACTATTTCTCTTATTTTTCCAGCTCATTTTTTATAATTATTATTTTTCCGTCTCTTATTTTCTTTACGAAGCATTTGCAGTGCGGTCCTCAATAAAGACAAGAGACAGATTCTTAAAGATTAAGAATAAGATTAAGATTAAGATTAAGAATAAAATTACGAGAATAGAATTTTGGGTGTCTAAAAACCTTTAAGTAGCGCTAACTTTATTACTAATTTTGTTAGCATTAGCTTGCCGGCTAAAATGCTTGAGCTTCTGTTACAACTGTTCATACAGCGATAATACATTGGCATACAGAACAGTGCAAGAACATCTGACATTATACATTAGTACACTGACTGGTTTAGTTTTTGATAAAAGGTAGTTTAACCTAGTTAGCTAGCTGAAAAAGCCAGTGCTCAGGGTACTTAGCTACAAGTGTTTTATGTGAAGATAGCTAGCCCTCTAGCTAGAAAATAGAAAAACACATAAATGATTAAATATGTGCCCAAAACTGTAAAATGAAGCTAGCGAAAGATAAATAAAAAAGTAAAATGTATCTATTACCCAATATAAGAAAAGCTTATACTATATTATTTGCTGTATTATCAATCTTTGTACTAACTAGTATAAATGTGGTATTAAGCTTTTTATTTCTTTTGAAATACAATTTAAACTATTTCACCAAAATTAGAGATCAGTTATATTTTGACATGTCTGATAATCTCTTAACATATTTGGTTTTCATAGTTCATAGCTTCATAGTTGTAACCTAAGTTCACATTCTAAGTTGATCGACATGAGGTATGGTATAATAGTACGAATAATGATAGAAAGCATGATTGCCTTTTAATAAATTAGATATTTCAAGGGTTATCTGGATATCAATTTATTTTACCTGAACAACAGCCACTTTCCAATCTCTCAATTTCAGGTCACCAGAAGAAGCTGATGCTTGCCGTGAAGCGACTGGCTGAAATGCAGCGCAGCTCAGAAGGGCGGGGCTCTCTCAGAAAGAAGCCCCCACCAATCACACAGCAGCAAGACGTCATGTCAATGGACAGCCCACCTCCAGACGGTGAGCTAACATATAAGAGTCTGATAATGACAAACTTTTCAATAAAATTTAAATTAAATCTACTGGAGTTTGTAAATGCGATATCTAATGAGATCTCTCTGTGGTCAGATATTTTTTTTATGAGAGTTTTTATTTGAGTTCAACATCAAAGTCATGACCTCATGTCCTATTAAAGTAAATATTCATATTAATTCAAGGAGTCTCTTTTTCTTTGTGCAGAGGTCATGTCTCCAAAGATGAGCACCTTCCAGGACAGCGAGTTGAGCACCGAGCTGCAGAGTGCAATGACCCAGTCAGGGCAGGAGGTCAGCAAAGCTCAGCGAACACGCAGCATCAGCAAAGACCATGATGAAGTGATGATGGGAGGGGGAGGTGGGGGAGGAGGTGGTGCTGGGCCGCCAAAGAAGGAGGCGCGAACAATGAGGCAGCAGAGCAGCCAGGGAAGCAGCTCCTCTCACAGAGGCAGCGTCTCCTCTCAAGGCAAGCACCGTCACTCGCACTCCCACTCCCAGCCTGCACCTCCCTACACGCCCCCTCACACTCCAACCAAGACAAGAACCTCATCGTCCTCCTCCACCTCCTCCGTCCAGAGCACAGCCTCCCCGCAGGCAAAACACAAGCCGTCCCCCCAGTTCATCCAGGGGGAGAGACCTCAGTCGCCACGCTCCCACCCCCCTCAGTCTCCAACACACCGTGGAGCTCCTTGTACCCAACCTCAACCCCAACAACAACAACCACAACCGCAGCAGCAGCCTCAAGTCCAGCTGCAGCACCAGGCACACCCTCAGCATCATCCGCAGGGGCAGGTGGTGGAGGTACGGGAGAGCCAGCAGCCAGGGGTCCCACTCCTCTGCCTCCCACCAGAGGCTGAGCTGGCTGAGGGAGAACAAGCAGAGCCTTCGGCGCTCCAAAAGAAACGAGCCCACAGCCTCAACAGATATGCTGCTTCGGATGGTGAATGTGACGAGAAGGCAGGTGGAGGTGGAGGCGGAGGCGGAGGTGGAGGTGGAGGTGGAGGTGGAGGAGGAGGAGAAGGAGAAGCAGAGCCGACAGGAGGTCAGGGCCCTGTTGTTGTCAGAGGTGAGGGAGTTAAATACGCTACAGTGACCCATCGTGTCAGCCGCAGTCACTCTGTCCGCAACCAGGACAAGACCGTCAACCGCAACTATACCCAGTCCTTTGCTCTGCGTCAGAAGAAAAAAGGCCCACCTCCACCTCCACCTAAACGCTCCAGCTCTGCCATCTCCAACTCCAACTCCAACCTGACAGATGCCAACGCACAGCAGCACACACTCACCACCACAGGGGGGATGCTGGACGTGCCTTACCACCAACAGCGGCGGGCCAGCGACCTGGGGGTGTCTGTGGAGACAGGTGCTGTGGAAACCAGTAGCGTGGGTAGTGTGAGAAGCATTGCCGCCATGTTGGAAATGTCTTCTATAGGGGGTGGAGCCAAAGGCATGGCGCTGCAAAAAAATTTCCTGCAGGTATTGTACAAAAAACTTTAAGTCACTTTAAGAAAAAAGCCTAAAACTGCCTCTTTAAAATGCCAAATTACCATGTTTATTTATGTTGTGAATGAGCCGCAGCATTATCAAACATATGTGTGTGTGTGTTCATCAGGTGGGGAAAACACGCGATGCCATTGGTCTGGATGGTGAAGTGGTGAATCGACGGCGGACCATCAGTGGCCCTGTCTCTGAGCTGGTGGCAGCAGCCAGGCGTGACCAGCCAGCTCCCTCTGCTACCCCTCTGCCTTCCGCCCAACCTGAAACCTCCCCTGTCCCTGTAAATACCTCCCCACCTCACCCTCCATCCTCCCCACACCCAAGCTCAGGAGGCAGCGGCAGTTCATCAGAAAACCTGCCATTTGCAGAGGAGGGAAGCCTGACCATCCGCCGCCAGGGACGAGGAGAAGGAGAAGGACAGGTAGCTATCTATATATATGTTTGTCTTCTATCTATCTATCTATCTATCTATCTATCTATCTATCTATCTATCTATCTATCTATCTATCTATCTATCTATC
>JAPZDY010000009.1:19225908-19240058 GCA_029783645.1 Ctenochaetus hawaiiensis | reverse complement strand
CTATCTATCTATCTATCTATCTATCTATCTATCTATCTATCTATCTATCTACTGTCTACCTTTGTATCTATTTATTGTATCTACATTATATATATATGTAATGCATAATATGCTAAAGCCAGCTGTGCTTTACTGTTACAAATCCATAGTCAGCTTCTGTGTTCTGAAAGCTTTTTTTGTGCTTTCCATTTATCTTTGTCAATATTTATGACTGTTTGTGCAAAAATCACCTCTTGCCACGAATGTATGAATTTTCCGTTAGTGTGTATTTTGTGTTTGTCTGCAGGGTGACGGGGAGGGTCCTCAGAGAGACGGGGGTTACACGCAGGAGGACATCTCCGTGGTCGAAGCCACAGCAACCTTGAAGCGACGGCCCCGCAGCTCCAAGCCCCACCCTAATGGCTCTGACTTCACTCTCCAAGAGTCGTCCACCGTCAAGCGTCGACCCAAGAGCCGAGACAAGGAGCCTGAGGGCTTTGCAGATCTGGCCGCAGCAAATGGAGAGCCTGTGGGAAATGCAGTGCAGAACACCACGCAGCCAATACCCTACCAGAATGGCACGGCCACTGTGAAACGCCGTCCAGTGTCTGATGCTGGAGTGACAGAGCAGCCGCAACCTCAACCGCAACCTCAACCCCAATATGAACCTCAGCCACAACCACATGTTACTCCTGCTCCTCGCAGGGACAGCATGGACCAAGGAGCTCCAGTGACCACTGAAGGAGGCCCTGTCAGAAAACCGAAGCCTCCAGTCTCCCCGAAGCCTGTGGTGGCGCAGATAAAGAGACAGGGAGGCCCACAGACGCCCCCCCACCCTGCCTCCAATAAGAGAGTCCCCCTGCCTGGCCCTGGGACACCTGGAAGTCCAGGTACTCACTTTGTGGAGTTGTGTGTTCGTATTAGAAGGTAGGATGGATCATAATTTAAAATCTGCAGGCGCTTTGTAGTAAAGCCAACAACTTGAATTTGTTGCTTTTGTTTAGAGTCTCGGTGGAAGTTGGGAAGTAGTCGTCGAGGCATGATGAATTGTACACAGTGCTGGTTACAGAACATTGCATAAGGCCCCCCCCCTTTTTCCATTGTCAGAAAGGTTTTGGAAGTTTTTAGACTTTGGTCTAAAGGTGTCAATATGCTAAAAACAAAGTTCTTTGTGCGACAGAAAGCATCCATGACTTCTACCTCAGCAACTGATTTGTAAAGCAGGCGTCAATGTCAGATTGTTGGTTTTGAAAAAAGCACAACATTCTGAGGTGCACACAACATCTGAGAGTCATGAGGCAAGCTATTTTTAATATTGTTTGACTATCTGAAAAGGCTTTCGATTGAAGAATTCTGCCCTCCTGTGGCCCATTGTCACAAAACTTAACTACAACTGATTATAGCAGGTAAAACCAGTCAGAGAAGAAACATAATAGGATGCAAATGTGCATCAGAGATGTACATATGCTTTTTTCTCTCTCTCCACTTTTTGTAGGTGAAGGAAAGAAGATCCCTCCACCTGTCTCGCCCAAACCGATGCCCCCACCCACGGCGCCAAAACCGGCCAAGCTGATCCACTCCATGACCAGTCCCCCATCACCAACTCCGGCGCCTCCCCCGGTCAAGCAACACTTTGCAGTGGCCCGACAGACCAGCTCACCCCCCACCTTTCCCCCCTCCAACATCCCCAGCCCACCAAACGCCAAGCCGCTGAGTCCGTCTTCCCAGAGCCCCCACACCCCGCAGACCCCTACTACACCACAGACGCCCCAAACCCCTGCCACTCCCAGCCCAACCCCACCACCTGTCAAGCCCCCACGCTCCTCCATTGGGGGTGTGTCAGTGGATAGCGGCATGACGGGAGGCGGGGTCACGGCACCGGCTCCTGTAACAACTGACTTCAGCGTGGATTCTTTGGTGCATCAGAAGCTGGAGGAGACAAGTGCGTCGCTGGCTGCGGCTTTGCAGGCCGTGGAGGATAAGATACTGCGGCAGGAAGAGTAAGAATCACACATGGCATTCAGTCTTTATACTCACACACACACTCAGACCATAGTTTCTGCTTTCATGGTGGTGAACTGTTGGTGGTGGCAGGTGACGGTTTGCTGACATCTCTGGAAAACCTCTGGACAGGATGAACTGACTCCCAGTCTGTATTTTAACCTGGAAAAAACACTTAATATCCAAATAGGTGCTTAGAGTTAAATGCTATTGTTAGCATGCTAACTTGCTCACAATAACAATGCTGACATGCTGATTCTTACCATGTGTAGTTTTCACCATTTATCTTTATTAACAGTAGTGTGTTAGCATGCTAGCACTTGCTAATTAGCATAAAACACAAAGTACAGCTTAGACTAATTGGGAATATTTTTAGTTTTGCAGATATTTGATCATTAACCAAGGTAAACTCAGACATATTTTAAGATTGACTGAATGGAATTCTGAGAGAAGTCAGATCCAGTTTTGTCTAGTGCCAGCATTAGGTCAAAGTCTGTATTGGTCCAGTACTTTGGTTAATGACCAAATATGATCAAAACTAATGACATTTACATCCGCCTCAGCTTTACTACATTTTTATTTAGCATATTCACTGAGGGGTGTTGTATGTTTAATTTTTCCCACACTTTTTGTATTGGTATTGTGTGTTTTCACATTTCCCAGCTGGTCTTTCCTCCAGCACAAACAACAATGAGAAGATTATCTTTCCCAATCTTCATCAGATGGTATAACATGCTTCTGTGTGTGTGTGTGTGTTTGTGTGTGTATTTTAGCTCTGTGACTGAGCAGAAGACCACAGTTAGCATCCTCGACGACATTGGCAGCATGTTCGATGACCTGGCTGACCAGCTGGATGCCATGTTGGAGTAACCATGGAAACCACTCATTGGTCTCCACAGCAACGCTGCATCAAGAGTGACTCAGACGGCACAACAGGCAATATGCCTCTCTATCCCTCTCCTTCTCTTCATCCTTCTATCTCTGTCGCGCTCACCCCATTCTCACTCTTCCTGTCGTCCATCTGCTGCTGCTCTGGAAAACCTCTTTTCTCCTCTTCTTCCTGTTCATCTTCCGTCACTGATGATGAAAATAATGATGGAGCAGCACCACAGGCCTGGACAGACGTGTGGCAGAGAGAGCAGAGGGATGAAGATGGATAAAGAGGGAGATACTACAAGAAAGAGGGTAATAAAGGACCAAAATACAAGGGTATGAAGTTGAGACAAAAAAAAAAAAACAATATGAAGAGACAAGAAATGGAGAGACTGCAATCAAAATGTGGGTCTTTTCAGAACTCCACATAGACTCTTGAAGCTATCATGGTGAACAAATAACCTAAACTAATACTGATTGAAAAACCAACTGTGTAATGAATCATAGTATGGTATGTGTACATTCTAAGCATGGAGAGTTTATATCTACTGAAAAAGTCCTGCATTAGCACAGTAATATATAATATACCGATAAATATGAATCTCTAGCTCTTTGGTTTGATGTCTTGGTTCTGTGTGGAATGGTGACCTCTGGTGTTGTGACGATGTAAATGACTCGGTGGAAAGATTTTTATCTGTGACCAAAACGAGACTATATAGCTCATGAGGTGTGTGTGTGTGTGTGTGTATGTGTGAGGGAGAGAGAGAGAGAGAGAAACAAGGACAGTGTGACAGATGTGTGTACGTGAGCTAGACAACTGTCAGAATTTCAGGATCAATTTCAGTTTCCTGCCCTGGCTGCATCCATAAATTCAGCTGCATCCTCATTATCACCGTCAACATACACACACACACACACTAAGGAGAAGCACAATGTCCCATGCAGCCAGCTTGCACACACACACACACGAGAGCCTGCACAAGATACATTTAAATGAGAGAAGGGGAGGAGGGAGAGAACTGCATTAAGGGCTTTAGCAGGTTGTCTGAAAGCAGATGTCAGGTCTTTAGGGCAAAGTTTTGGAAAGTTTTGGAAAAGAATTTCAAGAAGGGGTTTGGAGTCCAAGGCAAGAAAGAGGTATTAAAGTTGGCCACTTTGTCAGGATACTTACTGTTATTTTAGAAAAACACAAGGGTTAAGAAAAAAACTTGGTTTCCCACAGTTACTCGGAAAACTAAATACTCTTTTGATTAAAATTCATTGGCTGAAAATCAGTTTATTATATTACCTTTGGATTCATCTTCTTCAAATATGGGATAAATATGGCAAGTTTAAAAATCTGATAAATATCAGAAACATGTCATCAAAGGGATAATTAATCCAATGGCTACTGATTACCTATCCAGTGTTAATGTACCTCATCCAATTTTAAAGATCCCCTCCAGACACATTTTAAAAATTTGGTTTGGATAATGATTTGTGTCCAATATGGTTTTACCTCACAAAAATCTTGTACCTACTAAATCTTAACCTTCAAAATTATATCTAGTTTTGTCCTATATGTCAAAATCTAAAATATTCACTAATATTTGTATTTTAACCACTAATTTAAGGTCAGTCAGAAGCCCTTTGAGTAAATGTAAGTGATAATGTAAAAATGACATTTTACAGTAACACTGATAATAACATTGTGGAAAACACTGATAAAATAATAATGATAATGATTGGTCATCTCTGGTTGATTCTGGATCCAGCTAATAAGGTTAATATTGACCCTGATACTATTGTGTCCCTTCTTTTAAGACCCTCTGTTAATTCAGTCTATTAGATCCATAACCTTTCTGAATCCTTGTGTGAGATCTCTGTTTTTTCCTCACCAGGGAATAAAAAGTTAACTACATTAGGACAGAAACCCTTCCTGACACCTCAGTGGACAACCGTCCTTTTTCCGTCTCTATCTCTCTCGTCCCACACTCTCCCAGCCACCCACCTCCTGTTGCCATGACAATCTACTGTACATCATCACCATCCTCACTGGCATCACCATGGTTACTACACTGTGTGTTGCCATGAAAGTGTGTTCTTGGGATAAAGAAGGGTGCTAAGATGGAGCGAGCAGCGGCAGAGATCTGTGAAGCTGGATGATGAGTTTCAGTGCAACGTTTAAAGGGGCGCCCCTGGGTTTGGGGTCTGCACTTCTCATAATGCAACTCAGTCCAGTCTTTCATTATACCCTTTCTGCCTGGTTAGCGCACGTGACTGCAGTTTGTATTGAAACTTTTCATTTAAAAATAGATACTGTCCATGTCCATCCCATTATTATTATTATGGCATCATTAGGGATTTTTTTTTTATTATGTAACAGTGATTCTCCAGAGAAACAGAGGACAATTGATTTTACAAGCTAAGCTGCACTAACCAGGACTAGTAAACAACTTTCATGTTTGAAATTTGGTGGAGTGCCCCTTTAAGTTCGTCCAACCAACCAGAAGCTGCATCCATTGAGGTGTAACACTTCGACATTCCATCTGCACCTCTGTCCATTGAGAAAATCTAGGTTTCACAGTCCCACAGCAGCCGCTATCCTTAAATAAATGACTATGAATTCAGAGAATAGTTATGGTATTTAAATTATGATCATAGAGATTATATATATATATGGATATTTGCAAAAAAAAAAGAAGTGTATTTATGATGTGTGTGTCATCCTGAAGACTATTTTTCAAAGTAAACAGATCTAATCTGAGTGTTCAATCAGTCTGCTTCTCCATGCTTAAGTGGTCCGAGCTGATGAATCATTGTAGGATACCATGTATGGGTATTTCCAGGAAGCTTTTTTTTTTCTTTTTGTGTACATGTGTCCAGATGTGGCGATGTGTATTATGTAAACAATTCTTGTTGTTCTGTTTTATTATTTTTGTATAATTTTAAATGCAATGTTCAGTTTTTTTTTTCTTTGAAACATGTGCCTTGCTTTGTGATTTTAGTCTGACTACAATACAGTAGATGGGTATGTAAAATATATGGGGGTCTCTCTCTTGTTCTGTCTTGTTTTGTTTTTTTTTTTGTCTTTTTGTTTTTGATAAGCTATCATAAAAAGGATTCTGCCATTTACCACCAATAAGAGGTGAAATCATCATACCTAAAGAAAACCCAGTTAACCTCAAGACACTTCTTGAGGTTAACTGGGTTTTCTTGCTGATTTGCCATGGACACGTAGTTCTTAATTTGTCTTTAAAATTAAAACTGGGTATTCTCAATATGACTGAACATTTAGATAAAACCTTATATCAACAAGACAGCTACATTCTGGACACTTGGGATTTTTTTTCACATGCTTATAGTAGCATGCAACATAGGGGTCACGTAAATTAGCTGTCAAAATTTTAGGAAAAAGTTCATATGCTTTCTTTTTCATGGTTGAAGGATAAAATTGATACCACTCTCAAGTCTGCAAAGAAATTATTATGCTACAGCCAGAAGCTTATTCGGACAAAAATACTGAATCCTGTGAAAAACTGGCTCACAAATTTACAGTTCTATCGTTAATCCGCACAAAAAACAAAGTGTCAAAGCAACATGGTTGATACCTTTGATCAGAGTCAGACTAATGCTTGATGATACCAGATGTTGTGCTAATCAGCTGCTAGCAGTTATATGTATATGTACACACATAAGTATACTCCTGGTGCGTAAATCAACTGTCCAAATTGTGTTTGAAAAAACAGGCATCAAATTGTTTTGTCCTACATGTTTCTGTAAACTATAAAAATGAAATTGAACTTTCTGATATATTTTGCAACCCTTGAATGCATCGTAACCAAACTTCCATGGGGGGCCTTCCTCTGATCTCTGACTGTTGGGGCGGCACAAGTTGACTCCAGTTATCTCATGTGCTTTAAGAAGACATGGCCCCTGCGTCCTTCAGCTCTCAGCTTGATTTCTCGCTTCACAAACTCAGTCCTGTCAAGAAACGTTCTACTTTTTCTCCTCTTTCCTCTGGTCTCATTTTGGTCATCTCATGTTGTAGGCATTACTTTGAAGTGTGTTTGGGCATGTGGGGATTGGGGTCAGGCTAAAAAGGTGAAATACCACAGATGGTGAAAAAAAAAAAAACAGATGGTCAAATATGTTGTGGAACAAAAGTACTGTTCATTTTTTTTCTTAACAAAAGAAAAAGCCGAGCTGTTTTACTTTGGTTTTCCGCCTGTGCTTACCTGAACGGATACCAGACTGGTGTCTCCTCTGCTCTGCAGTGACTGTATGTGAATGCTTGAGAGAGTGTGTTTTTTGTGTCGCTCTGCTATTGACTGTATGAAACCTGTGTGTGTATGTGTGAGTGTGTGTGTGTGTTGTAGTGACTGGACAGCGGTGTGCTTGCAGTGACTGCATCTTATGGCCATCTGCTATGAATAAATAAATGTTCTATACAAACTGCTCAGCCCCCAGATTGCTTTTGTGTGGTGATGTGATCTTTGCATTTTTAAGGTCTTCCTCTAGGGGGCAGTACATGTCTACCAAACCACACGTCAATGTTTTTGTTTAATTCTTTTAAAGCTCTTCACAACCTTGTGCTCTCACAAAGGAGTTTCAATTTAATTTGGCTATTTAGAGCTTGTGACAGTAATAAAATGTGCTCAGAAAAGTTTTTGGTAATTAACTTTTTAATTTTTTTCAAGAGTAAGAAGAGAAGATTGATGCAGTTTTGCTCAATAAACAGAAGCTGCTTTTTAACCTAACTTTAGATTAAGACTTGATACAGGGGAAAATCCAGCCTGGTTTTGTCAAAAGGTAAAAAGATGATCTACCAGCCCCACTAAAGAGCAATAATTAAGTGCTACATTATGTTTGTTTTATCTATTAATGGACTTAAAGTTATTAATTGTAGTTATGGTATAACTGCCACCCCTTAAAACCAAGTTATATTTTATTAATGTTTGGCAAGCTAGTTGTTGCAATCTGTAGCCAGTATTTCTGTTAAGCTAACCAGCTACTTATCAGTGATACTGACTGTATAGTTGTATCATCCTTTCATGTAACTCTTGCATGAAACTAATTAAAAGAGAACATAACATTGATAACATTAATTTTCCATGATAGTAAACAACAACGCCAGCACAAATTTTCACTTTTTTTGCCATTTGACCCCTTGAAACAAAGCATCACCAGTTTTTAATGTTTTATTTACTCCATTTTTTATCGCCAGAAGAACAATGAACTATCTTATAACTAAACCTTTTGTTTCCCAACCTGTTTATCATCTCATGACTGGCTCATGTTGAGTTCCAATAACATGTTTCTGTGCAAGGACGGCCTTTGGTGGTACAAGATAATGATGAAGACCACTGGATGTGATTGAAGGTCCTTTAAAAAAAAGCTAGTAAGTGGAAATAGTTTTTTAGTTGTTTTCATCAATCAACTTCTGAGACAAAGGAAAGAGACAAAGTTTTGCGGTTGAAATAAATCACATCCACAGTTCTCAAAGTGTACAACAGTTTTATTGATCAATGATCAACTCAGGCTTACATGATTACAAGTATACAAGAAATCACTGAAAGTGTGAGCAGTGAAGACACTTCTCTCCTTTCCAACACCTTTACACCAGGGCTGCAGAGAGTTCTGGCCAGATCAGAATTGAAACGAAGGAAAAAATACTTCATCAGTGAAACCCTAATTTAGCCCACGTGTCTAAACTCGTTGTAAATGTATATGATCCATTGAAATTAAAACACCCTACCAGGCTTATTTAGTTTTTTTTTAACCCAATATGGGTCCTGAAACATAATTTAGGAAAGCAGGACTTCACTTTAGCTCAATGGCACTTGCTCTGCTTTTGCCTCTGGGAGTTTAAAGGTTAATTACACACAATCAACTGCTTTGCCTTCACTGTAAGTCCATCGAATGTTACAGTCAGAAAACAACAATCAGTATTAATCTGTAGTTATGTTCATTCTAACCAGCTAAGGTTAGAGATCAGAGAGGGGGAGGAAGGAGAGACAGGAAGAGGGCAGAAGAAGACACAATATTACAGTCTTTCCTTACTTTTCATCCACACATATGGCACTCATTGAAACACACTCACATATACACAACAACAGACAGATACATGCACACAGAGCGTCTTCCTCTCTCCCTGTCCCCCCTCTGTTAAGTAGGCCAGTGTGAGTCATTCTCATGGGCACATGTCCAGGCTCGGCACTATCTGTTATTTTACACAACTGTACAACCGTTAAGTGGCTCTGAATACAGCTATATCATGGCACTAATATAAAACTCAGTAAATCTATAGATCTGTCATTCATTTAAAGTCTTTACTTATTAAAAGGTGGTTTGTAAAGGCTGGTTTCACAGAGCTCAGCTGGCTGATGACCATAGTGAACTAGCAGGCAGGAAATGACCTGCATCCGTTCACGCTCACATGTGCACCTTCATCATTCAGAGCTGATGAGGTGTGAAAAGGTGCCTTCCTCTTTTCCGCTCTTGGCAGATGCTCCCTAAAATATCATCTGTGCATTTCTACATATCGAACAAGGCAACTGTCAGATAGAAACATTGGCTAAGGGCCCTTTTATACCTGTATATTTGATGATTCAGTCTGGACCACAGGCATGACATAACTAACACTGTGGTCAGTTCTGGTCTGGTTTGTGTTCAGCCTGGCTGTTTAAGTAAAGCAGAGTGAAGGTGAAATCATCCTGCATCGTCACGAGAATTATGTGTCACCTTTAGTTATGAATAAACACAACTAGGTAAGAAGATGATGAAAAACTGCAATTGTCTGCTGTAACTGCTGCACATATATTTTGGTTTACTAATTACAATCAGTTCATAACGTGGTTACATATTCTTTTTTTTTTTACCCCTCAATGTTATTTAAATCTCTCTATACATGTGCATTACTCTGCTCTTTACTGCTTTTTTGCACTTTTGGTCAGATGCTGAACTGTATTTTGCTGTCTCAGTACTTGTACTCTATGTGTTAACCTTGAGTCTAATCGAGGGGAGAAGTGTTACTGTATGATGACGACTATTCACTCACTTCTCACCTCTTTCTAGAGGCTGCACTAAATATCTCTGTGTCTGATGTCCTCGATCAGTTGATGGCTGGGGACACACATGAGGAATATTACACAGCAGGAGGTAAACTAAGAGCCCCTGCCAGATGTGGATACATGTCTTATTTTGTTCTGGTGCATTCTGGGATTACAATTGCTGTGAGGTGGTGTCACTCCTCTTTTATGTGAAACCAGCCTTTAGACCTATTTGAACAGTATGCAACAGGCATCAGTAGAGTTCTTAAATGGCAGCTGTGTCTGCAGGAAGCAGGCAGGACCATCAGGTCTGCTTCTCGCTCTGCTAACAGGGATGCAGCGTCCAGTCAACATCAGTTTCTGTGCAGTGTGGTGCAACTGTAAGGCAGCTTGTCTTATCATGCCCCATAATGCACTGGGCCACTGAGTAGAGTGACCCCAAGCTGACCCTGATGATCATTCCAGGTGTTGGAGCGTTTGTTATAAGTTTTAAAAGCAACACTAAGTAAAATGGCTCCGATGCCGCTGGATTGTGAAGTGGCGGTTGCGGCCGTTAAATCGCAATCAAAGAAACGGAAGTGGAGGAGGAAATCAAGTGGAAAGGTTACCGTTCATAGCATCATGTGAAGTCAACTGGACTCCTGCTGACTGTTGGTTTAGCATGTCCACACCTAAAAGAGAAGGAAAGAAAAAGAACTTGTAAGTTCCAACAAAGTGAAGTCACACGAGGGAAAACAGGCAGATTAGAATAGAAAGGAGCCTCAAGAAGAAGACGTAATGAGATGACTTATTAATAGCAATAAAAACATATTTTTTGTGGTATTATTATAAAACTTATTTCAAAGTTTATTCTTACACTTTTATTATGCTTATTTACACCTTCTGTCGTGTTTAGATTGACGGTTTGAAAACAGTTAAGCCTGAATGTAAGACATTTAAAACTGTAGTACTGATAGACAGACATCTTATAGAATGATTGAAAGCGTTGAATGATGCTTGATGGACGAAGCAGACAGCATGCAGCTGCAGCATGGACAGGCAGAGCAGACAGAGATGTACAACAGGTGGAGCAGCTGATGGAGAGATGATCTGCGGTACCTTGACGGTGCTGTCGACAGCTCCAGAGAAGAGGCGCCCTCTGGAGACAGCTAGAGCTGTTACACTGCCCTGGTGTCTCAGCAGGGTCTGGGTACAAATCATGTTGTCCATGCTCCACACCTAGATAACACACACACACACACGCATCATGAACTACCTTTATTTGAAGCAAAAAGTTCTTTACACACTACCTTAACGTAAAGCTCTCCTTAGGTTTCTTTTGATACATATTTTTATTTCCATTATTAGTACAATGTAAGTAATAATATCTGACTGGCTCCGTTATATTTTAGAATTGCTTTAATATTAAACAGTAGAACATTCATATTTACATGCCACAGTCACACAAACACACACAAACACACACTGCGTCCTCACCCTGAGCGAGCGGTCGTAGGAGGCGCTGAACACTTTGGTCTGGTCAGGGGTGGAGATGACAGCGAGAGCGTAGACTGTTCCCACGTGACCGGTCAGGGTCCGCACCTGCTCTTTAGACTCAATGTCCCACACCTTGAAAGAAGATACGCGAAGGAACCTTCATCATCATCATCATCATTAAAACAAAAACATGGAAGTAGTTTGTCTGTGTCTAAGAAAGTATTTTTGGCTTATAATAGAGCAGGAAGAAGTGGCAGCTTGAAGCAAATAGTGTTTGTATGTGAAATATAGTCTGAACATTGACAAGGAAAGCAACAAAAAAACACAGAACACCCAGCCAAACAGAAGTTTGAATGAAGCCAGAAACATCATGTCTTGCAAGAGAAAGCCAAACACATGGTGGTTTTGCTGATGAAACAGGACTGAGGACAAATAAAATGGATATCAAAAAAAGGAACAAAGAAACAAAACAGGCACTAAGTCCTACATGTTTGTGTGGTTTTGTTTTTTGTGTTTGTGCGTTTCTTTCTTACATGGATCAGGTTTTCATAAGTGCCACAGACAATGTGGTGGTTGGTGACGGCGATGGAGTACACACTGCCCCCGCTGGTCTGCAGGACGTGAACACACTCCAGAGACCGGATGTCCCAAATCTGACAGACAGCAGGAGAGAGAGGGGGGGATCAGAGAGGGCCAGTGGGTAAAAGCACACTTTAAAAGAGGAAGAGGAGGATGGTAATGAGTGTGTCTTGGGAAGGGTTGGACAAACACATACGCACAAGTTATCAGCAGTGGAAAAAGTGAGTTGCTCAACAGCTGCAAGTCATCAATTTTCATCCCCAACACACACCAACACAGAGTGGAGTCATGACTGGTTTAAAAACAGAGAGTCCAGTTTGCCAGATACAAAGCAGAACTCGGAGGAGACAACGAAATGCACAAAACAGAGAAATGACTCTTTAACACAGACACAGACACACACACACAGACACACACACACACACACACACACACACACACAGCTAAACACAAAAGGCCAAGCGTCACATTTACAGACATGCATGAGGACAAAGCTTACTGTTCTGCCACTGAGCAAAAGTGTTAAGGATTGTAGTTTTACTTGGATTAGTAGCAGAGTTTTATTCAAACAATTACATTTCATATTCTACATTTTATATATTTCATAAAGGTTTTAGAGCTCTCAAAATTTTTAAACTACAAATTCTGTCTGACCATCCACAAGAACATCCAAAGCTTTTGTATTTACAACACAGAGACTAATCAGAAAATGCTCTCTACTCAAGGCTTGAAAAAAAACCCCCCACTAAAATAACTGTCATCTTATTAAGTAGTTACTACTAACCTGTTAGCAAACAAATGTATGTTTTTACATCCAGCAGAAACAAACAGTAGCATTCAAAACAAGTAGGCCTATCCTCTCTTCTTTTAGCTCTGTTTTGGTCTGTTTTGTTCTTTGGCTGTTAAATGCTGCACTCTTCATTAGCTAGCGGGTAATTTTGTCTGTCTGTAAAGGGCAGTACATTCATTCTTTTAACTTTTCCACTGAAAGACAGCTGCCTGCTGTCTGCGGAGTACTGCCAGTGAAAAAAGAGAGTAAAGAGAAACATATAGATTTAATACCAAAACACTAAGTAAGGATGAGGGGTCTTTGTTCTCAGAGGGTTTGTTCCTACAAATGACCCCTTTCATGTTATAGTCATTTGATCCTTTTTAAATACAACAATACTAATTAAAGTAGCTTTAATATACAACACATGAAACAATTATAACAGGCCATTCATGGTACCAATTGCCTGTCATGTAAGAAACCAAATATTTATAGCTTATAGCTTCAGAAATGTATTTATTGTCAATACTGTTATCCAATCAACTTAGATATAAATATTTAACAATGAACCCTACTGAACTCTAAATCCATACGTCTTGTACATATGTGAACTGTAATGACTGAGAGGATCAGAACTGAAATATGAAGTAACGATTGTCTCAATTAATGCTCACAAACACCCCTGTGAGCATAAAACACACACATGGTAGTGGTGCTGGGATGCCAGTGTTTTAAATCTAGCCTGTGATCTTTGCCACAAGGCAGTTTCTTTATGTCTGCTTTATTTGTCCTGTCTCTATTTTTATACTATCAAAAAACAGCAGTTAACCCTTGGCAGTGAGTAACAAGGAAACAATTACTGTAAATAGTGCCAACTGTTTTTAATACTACACTTGTAACCACACTTTACGAGAAGCTAATGAGTCCAACCCATCAAACATTGTCGACTCAAACTGAAAGTATTTCATTTGCTGTAAATCAGTGCAACAACTCATTTAAGAACTTTGTAGTTTCACTGTGACAAAGTTTTCAGTTGCCAAAATGTTCAAAGGATGTTTTTGAGTAATTACTGGCAACATTTGTCACAGTAATTTCTGCAGCAAAACATTTTCTTAGTGACTTCTGCAGTTAAATACTGGCTGGAGACTAACAGCTCCATCATAAAAAGGAGCACAGTCTACTTTCTCTGTCCTTTCATCTCACTTTTCTCATTTTTCATTCTTCCACAGACACCCCTCATTCCCAAAACCAGTCCCTCTCTCTTTGCTTTCTTTTTAATTCTTGTCTTTTTCTCTCTACAGCATCCCTGAGGTATTCATTAGTGACCAAATCTGGTAGGACAGCGGGACAAAACAAACACGCGTGCACACGCACACACACACACACGCACACACACACACACACACACACACACACACACACACACACACACACACACACAC
>JAPZDY010000009.1:19202474-19225469 GCA_029783645.1 Ctenochaetus hawaiiensis | reverse complement strand
CACACACACACTCACACACACACACACACACACACACACACACACACACACACACACACACACACACACACACACACGTAGGCACACAGTACTTCCAACAGTGAGGCAGTGATTAAAGATGACAGTCAGACAGACACAAAGGACTTTTTATATACAGAGAACTGAATCCAATTACTGACCACAGTATTTCAAACCAGCTTTTACTGAAACACACAAACACACTATACACACACACCACAGTTAGAGCAACAAAGTTTCCGTACTCCAAGTAATTAACACCCACATTTACATGGAAACACAAATTCATGCATACAGAGAGGAAGGCAGGATTTTAAACTTAAATATCAACCAAGAAGACTCATCAGCTGTTTGCTGATCACTCTCATAACCCTTGTGGAGGTTTTTTTATGTCACTTGGGAAACTTTACACAACCATGGGGAGAGTATGAACCTATCCTTCCTTCCTCCAGCTCTTTATTTTAATGCTCCGACTCAAAAATGATCAGCAGTCACCATCCAAAGCCCACTCAGATCTGTCACTGGCAAACAAATCTGTGGCACCAGCCAAACACAACACTTTCAAATCTACATCCTGCTGTACCTCATGACAAAACAGAAACCGGATTAACTGCATCTGAGTCAAAAAAATGAATATTGCGATAGCCAGTTATTTATTTTGGTATAAAAATATATTCACTGAGGGCAGTTTATTTAATCCACTGCCTTCCAAGTCCCACTTTATAAGCTACTGTTGCTATGCCCATCATTCTTTATTTCGGCAAAGCGTGTGCAGTATGCAGTGATAGCTGTGACAAATTCAATACTTGATATTCTGGTTGACAGAAAGAGCTTCCCACTTCTATCCGATGACTGTGGTTTTTTACAGCTGAAATGATGTCCTCTACTAGCAGAATTTAAAAAGCTGGTTTGGACAATTTAATGCTTACACTACAACTCTAAGAGCTGGTTGAAAGCACTGCCTTTTTATTGTTTACAGCTGACTCATTCAAAACAAGAATCCTGTGAAAGGGTCTCTGTAGTGTATCTACATATGTAATTGTGCTAATAAGCCAAAACTAAAGCTAGACGTCCCTGTCAGTAAACATTTTCACCAACTGATGGTTCCTACAGAAAAAATGTAAGGAAACAGCATTGTTGCATTTTTGTTGTATTGCAGGATCAATGAGGTCTTACAGTATATACATGAATTTAAAGTCCACCACAGTGTATAATACAGTGGATGCTCAATAAAAAAAAAATCTAACAACAGAAGAGTCCTCATCTCAGCAAAAAACTCCTTTTTGGGATGCAAAAAGCAAACAAAAATACTCCATTTGGGACTCTATACAACAGTTAGTCATTGAAAAGAAACCAGGATTACTCTTCAGCCATCTGTTAGACTAGCTTAGTGATTCTCCAACAAACTCAGAGTTACCTCAAACAGTCAAGCAAATGTGCTGCACTCAGCTCCAGGGAATGGCCAGCCTGGGAGCAGTGTGGTTTAATGGTGGGTCCGCAGAACAGGAATACTTTTTTTTCCTTGTGTTCAACTTTTCCTTGAGTTCAGCTGTCTATTTTCTGTCTCTGGCTGTATCATCAAAAAAACTCAACTATGATTGGCACATTGCAGCTTGTAGGATGTGGGATATGTAGTCTTTGAACATCTAAGTGCAAGTGAAGTACTAACACTGCAACCTGACCCTACATTGCAATACAGTTAGCTGATGACAGGTCCCTTGATTTTGGTAATGGCTTGGGTTACTGCCGTAGAAATTAAACTAGCAACCCTGACATGTTAATGTTTTAAGCTCACTTTAATGCAAATAAATATAAAGTTTAATCCATCGATTACACTTTGCCTCCATTTAAGTCTAAAAATTATTCACCACCCACTGTAGTCTTAATAAAAGGAGTATCTCTTCCAGCTCATCTTTTCATCAAGTTGTTAAATCTAAAGCTTGCAGCCCTGTCAAGCATGGCTTTACTTGCTAAGCTCTGAGCAGACTAAAACAAACTGTGCGCATGTATTCTGATATCATCTTACTAATATCTTCACTCCCTCCACTTACCTTGATGGTCTGGTATGAGCCGCTGTAAAGGTGGTTCTGGGATGCCACCAGTGCTCTGACCCAGTGATTCAGACCGGTCAGCTCCTTCTTCAGCTTCAGCTCTGTGCCAACGATGTCCCACACCTACACAGACATGCAAACACACACACAAAAATACAGTGTAGGAAGATGATGAAAACTGCAACTCAGAAAAAAAAACCCTACTGACTTTTAACAAAAATAAAATTTGATAAAAAAAACATATATATATGTGTGTGTGTGTGTGTATACATATCAATATTGACTTAAAACTTTCCAGAAAATTTTTTACCAAATTTTCCCAACAAACTTATTGTGTTACTGTTAAGTTGGAGCATAAATGTGCTTTCATCGCCTTTTTTGGCCTTTTTAATACATCTCTCTCTCACAATCACACATAAACACACACACACATGCGCACAGTCTGTGCAAGAGCAAAGTTGTGGGCAAATAAACAGTAGTGAAAACTGTAAAGTGCATGATGTCATTGCTGAAACAGGGAGAAGCTGAGGAGGAGGCAGTTGGGTAAGAAAGGAAAGTCCCTGTTTCCATGTAACTTACATCACTCACTCACACACACACACACACACACACACACACGAAGAGCACCACAATCATCTTCTCCCCCTCTAGAGCCTGCCTGTTACCATGGTAACAAGACAAGGCTACAGTCATTACTCTTTACTGTCTGCCTCTCCTTTTTGAAATTGTTAAACCACTTCTGTAGAAAACAAATCTTGACTGCAACATCCACAGTGATTACTGTGATTACTAATTTCTAAGCTTCAAAGAAAATACTGTTTAAAAAGTTATGGCCTATCACCTCACTTACCTGGACTGTAATAACCAATACCTAGTATCTACACACTGCATCCACTAAAACCACTTTGGCCGAAGTAGGAACAAAATATTGGTGCTCATGACTGATCCAGTTTAGTTTTACTGCTTGGTCTATGACATGGCTTCATTCTTAGATCTTACAGAACTCATCATATACTCAAGAATAATAACCTGAGTGTCACAGTTACATCTGGTGTACCTCAAGGCTCCACCCTTGGTTAGCTTCCCTTCTGTATGTACATGTTACAATACAGTGATCATAGCGTCAGTTTTCATTGCTGTGCTGATGGACATACCAAAACTAACCAAGCAAAACATTCAGTTTTTATGCTCATTGACATACAAAAAAAACGCATACATTTTTTCATGTGTTTTGTCTCTATCTTGATGATAGTGTAATTTCTCAGTTAACAGTTAAAATTATTATCTGATGTGATTTTGATGTGTACATCTCACTTGAATTCTTCCTTAGGTCTACCATCGAAAAAGGTTTGCGCCATCTCCATAATAAAGCCAAAACATGTCAATTTCTGTCTGATACTACAGTTTTGATTCCCATGACCTATAAAGAGCTACAGGGCTAGAACCTTGATTCCTCTCAGATATTTTACCACAGAAATCTGCATGTGTTCTTCAGCCTTAGATTACTAACCAGTTTGAATTCAAATGAAAAAACAACAACAAAACAAACAAAACAAAGAAGAAAAAATCTTTCTTTTCATTTATTTTTACTCTTTTTTTTTACTCATTACTTCTTATATGGTTTTTCATTGTTGTAAACTGTGTTGGGGCACTTTCATGTGATGATGCACATCTTGACTTTTAAAACAATGCAATGACACAACAAACTAGATGGCACATAATGTATATAACTGTACCTTAATGGCCTTGAGGGAGCCGCTGAATAACATGTTGTGGGAGGAGACCAGTGTGCATACAGGGTTGTCATGGGCACGGATAGTATTGACCTTCTGCAGGGTCTGGATATCCCACACCTACGCAAGATGTAAATCAGCAAAACACACATAAGTAAAGACAAAACCACAACCTCTGTATAAAATGTTGATGACTCAAAATGTGCCTGTTCGCCTTTAAAAGAGGGTAAATGTCACTTACGATGATGGTGCAGTCTGCAGAGCCACTGTATAGCCTGTTTCTATGGAGATAAAAGAAAGACATTATTGAGTCATAAAGAAGGCTGGTCACTCTCAGTTCACGTGAATTTAATGATAACAGCTTGTTTTATTGATTGTTGTTCATTTATTATTGATTGATTGTTTTTTTACCCTTGGATACATAGTGCCAGGACGATGCCATCATGACCCTCAAGATTTTTCTGACACTTGTAGGTGGTGCAGGTGTCCCATACCTGAGAACAGGAAGGAGATGGATTTACATACTGGCTATAAATTGCCTTAATTTGTAGAAATGACCATAAATTTGTGTTTGTGAGCATCTTTTGATCAGTTTGTAACTTTGGTAGCATTAAAACAAATCTATAATTGCGGATTTCTGGTTCAAAACAAGCTTGTGGGTGGAAGTTATCAGAATCTCTCAGGAAGTAGGTGGGTGAAAGTTGTGTTCAGGCTAATAATAGCACTGCGTCAAAAAAAAAAAAACACAGAAGGAGGGAAAAAGGACCATAAGGGATACATTGGTGTGAGTGTGTTGGTGTATAGGTGTTAAGAAGAAAACAAAATCCAAGAAGTCCAGCTAAAGTATTACTTCCATGAGACTGAAAGCCCTCTGCTTTAAGAAAATGAAATCTGGAGGACTTGTTTTCTTATGACACAGTGCTAAATTTAGGTCTTTCATTGGTTTTGTATGCTTGTGCATGTTCATGTTACCTTGATAGTCTTATCTGAGGATCCAGAGAACAGCAGGTCTCCAGTAGAGTAGACACACAGACACCAAACTGGACCCTGGTGACCAACAAATGTCCCCTTGCACTTGAAGATCTGCTGGGGGTCATATGCTACACACAGGCACAGAGATGGGTATGACTGGATATGTACATTTCAGTGGAAACTAAACAAGAAAGGAATACAATTGAATCTAAAACAGGAGCAGGCAGAGGGGGGACAGAGAGGTAGATGAGGAAGATACAGACAGAGGTTGTTGTGGGGAGCGAGTGGGAGTGAGGGAGAGGAGGAAGGAAAAAGGAACGGCCAGAGAAGGCAGTCAGACCTAGATTTTGTATTTTAAATAAAGAGAACTTTATTAAATTGTTCAAAACTTATCATGTTCCAGGTTTCACAAGTGTTTACTATTTTTTTTTTTTTTACAGAATAATAATAATAAAAAAAAAGGTATTTCAAAAGTAGGACAGGCATGCAGATACTTACAGCCCAGAATTCCCATGTTGAGCCTGGCATTGATGTGGGACAACTCATCCTGCAGGGACACAAGAAAAGAGACCGGGGGATTTGCTCTAGTTGTGTGTGAACCAATGTTAAGTAACAGCTACAATAACACAACTACTTCAATCCTTTTACTCTGGCTACCTGGTAGAGACTTTCAGCCCCACAAAAACACTCCATACTGTCTCTTTGTAAGGTGAACACACACTCACATTAAGCATTGAGGCATCTCTACGGAATTCCATCAGGTCCTCGCTCAGTTTACTCTGGTTCTCATCCAGCACATCTGAAAAACAGACGGGTACAATAACTTTGAGAAAATGGGAGAAAAACACAGTCAGGATTCTGCGCTCAAGCAGGGTGGCCCATTAGGGTCAAAACACTCTCCCTAGTCAATATTTCCTGTCAATATTTATCCTTCAGCAGCTGTGTGGTCTTAAAACCATATTTAAGTGCAGCGCACTGCTGGAGTGAGACATGATCTGATGAAAACAAGCAATCGGGATGCAAAAACCCTGCTTTTTTCCCCTGACAATTATTCATTTACCCAAACTATGGTACTCAACATGAAAATCCTGAGTACTGATCCCAAAAAAGTGCTGTTTTCCTTTTTTCCCTCCAAAATGCAAGTTAATATGAGGCTGTAACTACAGTTCAACTAGAGATGCTCATACACTAACATGCTTATAAGCTTGTGTAAATTTAAATCTATATTGTTTAGGTCGGCGAACTTGTTATATCACAGCAAATTAACATCTAGAGGACAGAGAGACCACCATGTTCTTGCATAACACAAATAAAAACACAGAGCTGGTGCTTTAGGCCTCACAAACAGACCATGTTGCCGTGATCAGGGCCAATGCTGCTCTCCGTCTGCTGTGTTTACACAGAAAAAGCTTCCCTAGTCTTAATTACATGCTTCTACATCTCCTTACCCAATAGCTCACTTGTTTCCCTAACATCAAAACTAATCTGCTGGAATTGCCTCCAGTGGCACATTTAACTACAGTTGCTTAAGGTTTGTTGCATTTAAGGTGTAGCCTCACGGCTTTTAACTAATACTTAATAAAATGTATTCCATCTACACAGTTTCAAATTAGCCTCCTGACAAAAATTGCAGAGATTTATTTTTATTTAACTGTATCGATGCTATGATATATAACTAATTAAAATGGTTTGCAGGCACCACAGCACCTGTTCCTAGGCAGCCTCCCCTGCGGCATCTTTCAGCTAATCCACCTGCTCCAGCAACCTGTTCAGTTGAGCTGAAAAACTTTCTGACCTTTATGTGCAAACATGCAAGTAATTCATCTAAATGTCATAAGAATGTGTCTTGCTGAAAAGGTGAGTAAAGCTGAAGAACTTCTTTCCTCATTGTATCTTACCAAATTTGAGCTCCAGGTTCTTCTCTAGCTGATCTAACTTTTCAGACAGTTTGCCTAACATGGAGCGCAGGAAAGCAATGTCTTGATCTTTCTGGGCCAGAGTCAGCTGCATCTCATGGAACCTAAACAAAAGCCAAGGTCAGGGATTTCATGGAGAAAAGAGATGGAGATGATGAGTGTATCGTGCTTATGAGGAGTTTTAAACAATATTATAATTGTGAACCAAATCAATGAAACAATTTTGTCTTAACACTTGGCCCCTCAGATGAGAATATTTGAAGTCTGGAATTTCTGTACTACTACTGTACTAACAGCTCCACTTGAGTCTGAGTATGTCTGCCCACCTGTCATCAGTCTGCTGCAGAAACTCCTTAAGACCCTCAAATTTACACACCTCCAGGTGTGTTTCATATGTGTCCTGGTTACCAATGAATGTACAACTGTTGGGAGCAGAGGAGAGGCAGATTAGTGGAAGATAGAGTGTTTTGTCTATGAGAAAGAGAAAGTGACCAAGTTTATGAGAAAAAATGGATAAGGAGACAAAAAAGTACAAACATAGAGCCAGACAAAAAGAAGGACTGAAAACAACTAATTAAAAAGACCACAGAAAAAAGGGATATTGGAGTATGATAACAACGGTAAATGCACATGCTCATACACATGTTTTTTTAGGACTCACCCATATTTGGAGTGTGGACATTTGATGTGCTCGCATTCTTTAAGGTGAGCCTCCAGGTTCATGGTTAGTAGTGGGGGGCAAGAGGGGTTGTTTGGGCATCGGACTGGCCTGTAGTCACAACTGGCCTCATGTTCTCTGAAGAGGTACAGTGAATTGGGGTGAGCAGAGAAGAATGTAACATATGAAATGTGTTGCTGCTTTACATTATGTCTGATATCATGTATAGGGAAGCAGTGGAGGTATAATATCTTATCAAAACCCTCTCTGTTTTCCATACTTGCGTGCAGACAGTTTGATGGTGAATGGGCAGCCCAGTGGGTCCACCTCATACGCTCCAGGTTTCCCCGCCACTGTGGCAGTGGAGGCTGCAGCTCCACCGGCACCACTGGCTGTGGCCCTGCAGCCGTATTTACAGTGAATGAACAGCTCTCCGATCTGCTCAGCTACTGCAATGTTGTTCACTACAACCGTTAGCTTAGCTGCATCCACTGGGCACTTGTCTGTGAGGGGAGCAAACATGAATGTAAGGGTTCAGTAAACTACACTTTAAACCTCAGCCCTAGTACTGGCACATCTAAATGGAGTATAGCCATTATTAATGTTATTAGTAACACCAGTTTATGAAGAGTACAAATGTAGAAAATGATGTTGGTCTGCCATTCTCACCAACACGCTTTAATTCTTACCTGAAGTCAAGGCACATCGTCTGCAGAAGGTGTGCTAGGAAAAACAGGCAGAAAGAAATTTTTTTAGAGTCCACATGTTTACTAAGGTTTAAACACAACTGAGACTTCACTAAGCCCCGCCTCCCTTTGTTACTATTGCTACAACTGTCAAGCTTTTTGTACACATGCAGCAAATACAGAGTTTACATTGACAACAGATTCAGCAGATTCAGTACTCAAAACATAAGAGCTTTTTTAACAATGGGTCCCTAATTCTGACAGATTTTCTGATGACTAAATACAAAACTAAAACAGTGTAGTAAAAAATGCTGCTGGTCTTGGAGGCAATGCAGAATTGCCACAGTAGAAAGTAAGCTACGTAGCCAGGCACGTCAAGTATTGTAGCCGCAGTTAGAGCAAAAACACACATGTACATACTTTACACATTTGCTGAAGTAGTTTTGGTTTTGTTGTGGGAAAAGAAACACTTCACACATAAACCATGCTGAGGCAGCACACATGGAGTTATGCACATTTCCTCAGCATGGTGAGATCCCGAGCTTGACAGGCCTGCTGTGCCTTGTTACAATTGCCTGAATATGATTGAAAAATTTCTGTGCTGGGGAGGGTTTTGCAAACTGTCAAAGAAAATTTGCTTTTGGTGCATCATAAGACACAGCATTTCAAGGAAAATGCTTTATATGTATGCACTTGTGATTCAAACCGAGACTGACAATTTTTTTAGTTTCAATGATTTTTACAGCAACATGGAGCAGAAAAAACAGAGAGCTGACTGAGAGAGTGGAGAAGAGGAACAGCTGGAGGAAAGGCTAGAAAGATCCAAAGTAAACTCACCCCACACGTGGTGATGACGGGGTCCTTGAAGACGTTACAGCACAGCTGGCAGCACAGTTTTACTGACGGCTGTTCGGCAAAAACCTGAGGCTCCTACACACAAATATAAACACAATCACACACACACTGTCACTGGTTTAATGTGTAAGTGTTTGCGAGAATATGTTTATGTTTGGCTGACATATGTGGTATATGTTTGCGTATGGCGTCATACCGTGTCCTCCTCCTCTTCATGAAGAGAGAAAGTAGAGCGCAGAGACATGTTGGATTCAGAATGGAGAGATCGGACTGAGATGGCTGAATCCGACCTCCGAGGAGTACCGATAGGAGGCTGAGGGCAAATGAAAAGCAGAAAGCAGTGGAGAGAGGAGGTCATAGCCTATTCATACACTGATATTGCCATAGTTTATCCAGATGTGCTAGATCTTGTGCACAAGTTCACATTACTGATAAGATGTAATGTCTGACTTGAAATTGGGGGAGTAAATATTGTCTCCCTTTAAACTTCCATTTCAGTTGTATTTTTAATCCAAGACTCTTCATAAATAAACTGCTTTGGTCAGGTTCATTTAAAATGTTGATGTCTTTGAGCTTTGAGTTCATTAGGCTGGATTGTAACAAACATAAAATGTGAAAGGATGTGTGTTTAAGTGTACCATTCCATCGTCATCATCACGGGGAGAGTAGGTTAGAGTGCTGGAGGAGGAGGGAGTTCTTCGATGCTGCTTGTAGGTGCTGGATCCCTCTGCTGAAAGCATATAAATAAACATTTACAAAAATTAATGTCAGAGAAATTAAGTTCTTCGGTGACTTTCAAGCAAAAAAGAGAAAGAAATGCAGAAAAAGCATTAATAAAAAAAGAGATTATTTATGTATCACCTTTAGTTCCAGCAGTCACAGCTGAGAAGGTGGGGCCAAATGAGGCCTCCATCTTGCTTTGCAGTGGAGAAAGGGTGGTTGAAAGAACAGAAAATGGGTAAATAGACAGTATGATGATAAACTGCAATTGTTTAAATAAAAGAAACAATTACAGCAGTAATATATTTCACAAAACCAGTATAATCTTGGTATTAAACTAAAATCTATCTCCATGTCACACTAGTGTCTCTCACCCTGCTGCTGGTGTTAGCTCGGGGAGTAGTGGGGCTGCTGAGGCTGGCTGTTGTGATTGCTGCTGCTGCTGTTATTCTGGTACTCTTCTCAACTGATACTTAGTTGTAAGGAGTTAGCACAGCATCTTCCTGTTGCTCATAATCCAAAGCACACAGAAATGCAGAAGAAAACACTCGTCACCAGCTGGAGTGCTAGGCCTAGGAAGAAGAAAGAGGATGAGGAGGAGTGCAGAGAGGTGAAGAGAAATGGATGGCATTAGTGAGGAGAAGAGTGGGAGAGAGATGTTTTGACATGGAGTAAAAAAAAACAAACAAACAATAATCTTAAGTATTATGATCTGCCTCCGAGCAGCACTGCAGGGGTCTGGCTTACATCAGGTCAAATACATAGCCATAAGGTGGCTTTATGTTTAAACAGAGAGATAGATAAAAACACCCACCCACACACAAGATATACGGGTGAGTGCCAGTGGCTGCAGTACAGCTTGAAGTTACTTAACACTAGAGGCATTTGCACAATGGAGTTGATATTGCTAAACAGATTACTTTGACCTACTTTTCCAGCTTCAAGCACAACAATACACTAAAACATAATAATTCCACTTCAGTTATCACTGAAAAGATAAGTGTTTCATGGTTTAGCCTGGTTATTTTGATTGATTTTTATAGCTTGTGGGAGACTTCATGAAAATTAGATTACAAACACAGACATATTCAGTCAGCTCTAGCTTAAAAATGGAAGTTCAAAGTTCACTGAGTCAGTTAATTACAGGTTGTAAAAAAGTATGTTTATTGGACGTGGGCAACATATATACTAAATTGCGAGGCAGTGAGGAGACTAGATTTTTTCTGTTCAGGGTTTTGCCAAATGATAACTGTTCAATATCATATCTGTCTTCTACAAGTTGCATCATTTCAACTAAAGTTGCTTAATATTCTACGGTAATTTAAGTGATATATATATAAATGGCGTAAACATAACATTAATATAAGTTTTGTCTAACACAAATTCAATCAGCAGCAACAGTTTTGTAGATATAATTTAAATCCGCAGAGGTAATCGATTATCTTTGCATATTCTACTGATAGCAGACAGTGATTCACTAGGTGTGCACTGATGGTTGTTACACCTTACTACTGAAATGGGCGAGCCTCCTCCTGATACCAAAAACACAGCTTAGGCAACAGGAAAAACGCACAACAGCTGTCTGACTGAAGGCAGCGCTGACACTTAGCAACAATTTCATGACGGAAAGTTTGAAAAGGGATCAGCATCTGCAAACCCTCAAACAAACGGGAAAGTTGAAAGGCAGAGAGAGGGAGCAACACAGAGACAAAGAGAAGGGGGTGAAGTGACAGCCAAAAGCCAGTGACCCGAACAACTAGATACTGATGTAAACAGAAAGGTATGCGGACTGTCAGCTCATATGGTAACAGGCTGCACAACTTGCCGATGAAAATATCCAGGACCTCTAATCCGCGTCAACCAGCGTCACTGTCTTTTTTTCACGAGCCAGGAGATTCCCGTAAAGAGGAGCCTCCACACGCGCAAAGGGGGGCGGAACACACGCACACAACGAACCAAAGTTGAAGACTGACAGCTAACGTTAGCTAGCCAAATGTTCAAAGGCCACACACGAATAGTATAACAGTTTCACAAGTTTAAAGCGTGCTAGCTAACATAAACGGCAGCTCATAATGCCGTTTGTTTTCAACCGTTCTCTTGAAAATAACCTTTTAACGATGCGATAATTAGCAAGCGAGCTACAGTAGCTTGTTTGCTAGCTAAAGTTAGCTACTGTTATATTTCCTATTAGCAATCACTGCTGCCAACGGTCTTTTGCAAACTCTACCAACAAACAACGAAAATTCTGCTGTTGTATGGTGTTGGTGAGACAACTGTCAAAAAACAGCCTGTTTTTAGTTTGCAGACTTACCATTTTTTTAACAGCGTACTCTCAAGTCCGTAGACGAATTCCTAAATCTTCATCTTCTCTCTCTCTCTTTCTCTCGTCCCCTCTCTCTCTCTCTTTGCCTCACATACACAAATGCCGCAGTGTGTTATGGGACATATAGTAGCGGGCGTAACGCCGTCCCTTGATGAGTGTCTCTCTCCCAGCTGTCAGACTACGCTACCCACAATCCACTTCGCGGAGCTGCCATTGGTCGCGGTTCTGTCAGTAATTTCCGCAAACCAACTGCAAGGCAAAAAGCAATTTTTGACCCAGTTCAGCGTCGTTATTGGTTCATACAGAGACCGAACCATGCGACAGCCACGACACGTTTTACAGTAAATGCACGTGCCCAGTGGTGTGATGTGGGAAGATACCGAGCAACATCACAGGGAAATGTTTATGCAGGTGCAAGCCTAAATAGAGGGTTTTGTTTTAATGGCAAAAGAAGAAGGGCTTCCAAACAGACTCACTGTGATTGTATTTGAGAGGGTGATGGTGCATTGACGACGACAGTTATTAAATCTGTTCAATTATGTTTTACTGCAAGTGACAAAAATACTGCATACAGATGATTATAATGCACAAATTGTTGCTGTAATATAGCCATTCACAATTGCATTTGATAAATAAAATTACATTTTTAATGAGTAGACGATACATGCATGATCCTAGTTCCACAACAATACAGGACAAATCAAAACTCGCACTGAAGGAGCTAGACTTTGCATGTAATATTTATTTAGTAATTTAATACTTAAGCAATTTGTGAAAGTTAAATCTATGAAAATCTGCAGAGCAAATGATATGTAATGTATTGTAATGATATGTAAAATGCAGGTTCAGAGAAACGGAGTTGTAAAGAGTAGTGGGTAATTGAAAAGTCTTGGTTGTTTGTTTTCATTTTTGTTTTTTGTTTGTTTTTCTGCAGCTCAAGCAGCTGAGTGAAGTTTGACCCCCCTATTTGGTGCCAGTGTTGCGTTCATGTAATATGGTTTGCTGTTAAGTGGTAAATAGTATGTTTCAGCCTTTATGTAAATGATGATGCTCCTTGATGTAAAAAAACAACAGTGTTGGCTCTTCTATTGTTTTAATATTGCACATTAATATAAAGGTTGTATTACACAACCATGCACTGTGTGATTAGTTTGACTTGGCTTTTATGAGATTGTTGAATTCTTGTTCTGCTTATACTGTATTTAGTGAGAGTGTTTAGTTGTTCATCGCTGGTTGACAGTTTTCTTATGTATCTGTCTTCCTTCCTCTTATAAGCAATAAGTTAAGCCTCACAAATATCAAAACTAACATTTAGAATTGATGTTTAATTTCATAGCGCAAGCAAGGCCCAATATAATAGTGATGCCAAGTTCTGAGGTAAAATTATGTGGTTTTATATAATTTATAATTAATTTATTTATATATTTCTTCTGTGAAGTCACTGTTGAGAACCGTGGACAGGTCACAACGAAATATCATTAGGAGGTCTGTGGAAAGAAATAATACACATATTTTTATGTTTTACGAACATCTTACGCTGTGTGGGATTTGCATCTCCCTTTGTACTTTGAGTATTTTGTATTCATAACTATGAGATATTTAAATGTATTATTTGTTGACATTTTAACAGCAACGCCATCTATACAAATATATGCACTTATTGCACTTAGTTAATTAAGTTATTCTGTAACTGACTGTTATATCCTGCCCCATACTGTGAAGTTTGTGTGGTGAGAGTGAGACAAATTTATTTCTGAAGTGCTTTTAACAAACACCTCTCACACAAAGCACTTTACTGAGATCAGAAAAGAAATATGATAAAACTTTAACTCTTTATAAAAAATCCCACAATCCTTTGAACTATACAGTATCAGTGCATGACAGTAAAAGTGTGAGCCCAGAGGAGCTGTTGCAGAAAACAAACTTGACATCAGGAACCTCTGATGGCTGCTTCTCAGGTTTCAAAAAGCACAAAGGATCAAAAAACTTCTGAGGCATCAAAGGTTTGTGTAGAGAGTGGGAGACTCATTTCTCATTATTTTATTATTCAGTTTTCTCCTTCCTTAATTCTTCATCTGAATCCAAGCGTGTTTGGACTATTCGAAAATTTAATAAACTTCGCATATTATAGTATAACAGTATAATTATTTCTTATAGTGATAGAATGTAAATCTGTAAATTTATTCGAGTATTTAAGTAGAAAATAAAGCCACTATTAATGTAATTGGATATTTCCATTTTATACAACTTCATACCTTAACTTTAACTCCACAATGTTTCAGAAGGAAGTACTGTACTTTTGGCTCCACTACATTTGTTGGCAGCTGTAGGTACTAGTTACTTTTTGAAAAAAAAATTCACACACTCTCTGTCTCTCTAAGTTTTGTGAAGTTGAATGCTTTTGATGAACTGAAATACAAAGTGTTTTTTTAAGCTTATGGATTGAGAAACAGGCTCTACAACCTCTTAAGCTAAATACACTGTTACCCCTCCCCCTTTGGGATCTAGCAATGTCAATTTCATAAAACTTTTTAGTAAGCCTGTGAAAAGTTGCCTTAATATTTTTACAGTTTTGTATTGCTGCTGTTCTTTTAGCAAATGATCGAAATCTTACACCAACTTTATGCTTTGTCATTTTCACCAGTAGAGGGCACCAATTATCTAGATGTATTCAGATCATTGGATGAGAAGATCTCTCCTCATGCGTTATTTGAAGTGTTTCAAAAAGTGGCTTAAGATTGACCAAGCAAATGTAATAAAAACATGAATATTAATTTACAATGGTTCAACATGTGGCACAGTTTTTAACTACTAGCTATTAGATCATGTATTTGTCATTTTAAGCTGAATACATTGTCCAGATGTTGACTTTAGAGCAAGCACAGGTCTGAGTAATAAAATAACAATGGCTGAATAGTATTTAGCTGCCTTAGTGATAGAGTCCTGGTATTGTGCATGCTTGCTAACTGTCACTCAGTCTTACTGAGAAAGTTGAATATAATGAGGCCTTGTTAATGTTATCAGTAACAAGTGGCTTTCTCGCCATCGCAAGTTGAAATATCTGAACATGAATTGCATTTAAAGGTCCTGCACACCCATTATTAAACCTACACTGGTGTTCCTTAATCTGTTGGCTGATTAAACCTCCTGTCAAGACTGCATTCACTTATTTTATTAATAGCAAATAACAGCATAATGCATTTAATGCAAAAAAAAGACTCTTGTCATACTCTTGTATTCTTATTTACATTCTATAATGCTGGATGATACTTAGTTGTGCATGAATGTGTAAAGAGCATTTTAGGCTCATGCTGGTAGGGCTAATTATCCAGAAAAGCAAACACAGAAAAATTGCCTCTGTATTTGATCTATTATGACATTACAAGATTGTTAAAAGTGATTCATCACTGTGAACACAGCATTTTACTGTTGTAGCTGGGAGCTGCAGCTGGTTCTAATTACTTTATATACAGTAGGTAGTTTAGTCTACAACGGTTTCCCACTGAGGACTCAGGCCCCTTTTGAGCAGTGTTTTCTAAACAAAGGGTCAGGAGCCAAAATGGGTGACAAACCCATTTTTATTGGTAAGAAGAGCATTGCCTTTTTTCTATGCTGATGCTAATCTGCTCTGCTTAGATTCTGTGCGCTTCTTTTAAAATTTAACATCTACTTTGTTTTTATTATTGGACATAATAATGATCAGCAATATTTTAACTGCATTGTATAATAGATTAGTGTACATAAAGAATGAATCATGAGAGAGAAAAAATGAAAAGAAAAAATCTTGGCACACAAATTTGTATTTGTTTTCTGTATGATTTTTGTGTAAAACAGTGGATAACATTTTTCCAAATTATCCCTCAAACTGCTATTTGCATAAAACCATGAAAGAGGTTTGGAGGGGAAGTGTCTCCTTGGTGGATCTCAAACACATTACAGATGTCTGAAATGTGTCAAGATGAGACACACAAACAGATGCAACTTTTTTGTAGGCGTTCACAAGCCTAAAAGACTGGGGTTCATTAGTTTAATTCTTAACAATGCATGTTGTTTTTATTAAATTATTATATTTTTATGAAAGCTATTCATCTGAAACAAGACCATTACCTAGAGCTGTCAAATAGAGAGTGATAGTACAGTAAAAAGCACATTATTTTCCTTTGAATTTCAGTTAAATAGAAATACAAAGTAGCAATCAAATGGAAACAGTAAAGTAAAAGTACATCAAACTGTACCTCAGTACAGTGCTTTAGTAAATATACTTACTCAACTATTATATTGTAAATATGTTCTTTGTTCAATACAGTAAAATTTGTCCATCACGTTTCATGACCTTGACCCAGGACAGCAGTACATATTTATGTCGGTGTCATTGCCAGGGCATCAACAGACTAACTTGCCTCTGTTCACTTTCACAGCAGTGTGATGTGATGTGAGAAATGTGGGATGTGCTGTGTGGAGGACAGGATCACCACACATGGGGCAGATCCATGCAGCTCTGCAGCCTGGAAACAGTAGGCGCATGTGAATAGATGCCCACATGCACATAGAGAGTGGGAGGGAGCTGTAAATAGAAAGAGAGAAAGACCAGGCCTGAATGCTGTAATGCAGCCATGAATAAGAGACGTTTTGAATACAGCTTGGTCGATGTATGCGCACACACACAGAACACACACACGCACACACACACACACACAGCTCAGTGTTCCATTAGAGGAAGCTCAGGCCATTAGTACTTTTATCTTCTCTGTATGGGACAGCACTGACAAGACTCCCCTCTCCACCCCCTCCAGCATAAACTCATAATCGCACACCATCACATACACACATACACACACACATTCAGTCAGCCCGCTCCGTCTCTCTGATGCAGATGTTTTGGATGGGTCACCACACAGAGCTTTAATGGCGGTCCTAACAGCAGCGCAGCCTCTTCACAGAGAGCGCTTCAGCTTCATTTACAAAACACTGTCTCTCCTTTCATGCTGATAAGATGCCTCAAACAGCTGACAGTGTGTACAAAATATTTTCGCAAGTGTCTCTGAATGTGCGATTACAAAAACGTCTCATTGTGTCCAGTCAGTTCAGTCTTCATTCAGAAAACACTTGTCTCCTTCTGTGCAGACTGCCATGTCGCTAACAGCTGACAGTGTGCACAAAGCTCTGTTCTCCTCTTTCATGCAACATGCTGAGAGCAACTAGGTCTACCTACCAAAAAGTCTATCATTTTAATTAACAGCTGAAGACAAACAGTTTGCCTCTTACACACATAAACAAGTGAACCAAAATGTTACTGCAAAATGTTTGAATGTTTCCACAGTTTTTGTATATCCTGGCCACATCATCTCTTAATGTGAAGTCGCACAAACAAATGTGCACTTTGCAACTGTTTATCTCAAAGAATGCAACATTTCCAAAAAACTCCATCTTGACAACTTTAAAGAAAAATTTTATATTTTCCTCTCCTTTCCTAGTTTGTAATTTTGACCCTTAAAAAACACAGGGACAGATGTGCCAGAAGAAATTAAAGTGCCCAGTGTTCACTGTGCCAAAGTCATCATATAATGGAGGCCAAAGATATTCAGCAGCATTAGCTCAATAACATAATTACTTAAGAGTCACTCACAGTGACAGACTCTTAAAGAATTATTACCAAGTTCCCCTCAACTCCACTGAGCCTCTCAGGCTCTTTCAGCCCATTGTTTTATAGTGTACAACTTAAATGTTTGGGTTCAGTTTCACTTTTGCCATGATTGTTGTCTTTGGCCACAACAGGCAGCAGTAAAAACCATTGTGGGTTAATACCTGCCCAGACCCAAACAGAGTCAAGGGGCCCTATCGTACACCCGGTGCAAACGTGGTGCATCAGTGGCACATTGGGTGTGGAAGAGCAGGATACCTCTGCTGCTCCTGAAACAAGGTGGCAAAGGTTGACCTGGAAACTCCCCTTAATAAATTAAAACCCCTGTGCTATGCCCCCTGCGCTTGCGCCGGGCAGAAGTGTACAATAAGGTGCAAGGTTACTTACTAAGCTTTTTTGTGTCCTCCGGGGGCTAATAGGCAACAGTTAGCAAACTCTGAGCTATGTTCATCAGGCACCATAAATGGAGATGATATATTATTGTTGTGTTTTGATTCTCTTAACATCATATGGCCTAAAGAATCTGTTATTGCATGCTTAAAGTTAAAGTTACTGATAGGAAACACATAGTAAGGGTCACACTGTGCAAAAAGAAGGCCTATAAATATAATATCAGAGTATACTGGGAGGCATATATACAGTATTGCTGTATAGTGGTTTAATGTCTTCATCCTGCTGCATCAATTTTTATTACATCCTGATTGAGTCTCTGGCTGTTAGGGGTGTTCTGTTACATCCTCTCTTACACAAAATCATATTTTACAACTCTCTGACGCTTCATCTCATGTAACACTTAGTGGCTGGTGGGACAGGAGAAGGTAATAAGTTCAGTACTTGTTGGTGCCTCATTTTTGCAGAAAAACATGAAAGAACAGACTCAGAAGTCTATGATTTGTTCCAGATTGAAAACTTCCTGTATGCCGAGATTTCCAGCCAATTAAAAAACTATAGCAAGTACAGGGCAGATCCAGTGCAACTGTACATTAATTCAGTTACAGTGTGAAAAAAGAGTTTTGTAATTAAGGTTGATACAACGGGTACAATTTTAACTAGAAATGTTGCAGATACTGTAGTGTAGATGACAGGTTTTTCTAAAGATGATGCAGTATCAAGACAGTTGAAGAAGAAGAGCACTTGTCTCACTACCAGCTTACACTGCCAGATCAGTCAGTCAGGTTTTAAGTATTTAAGTTCACATTAATAATACATTTTGGTGCCTTTTTATAGTCTTTAACTTTGGCTTGTGCTTATTTTACTAATTAATTTATTTCATTAAAGTGATAATTATATTATGAGAAAAATTATTGTATTAGAAAAGTTTTTCAGGTGCTTTATTCATAAGTTTCTCTGTAGTTTTGGCTATGCTGGCAACATGGTTCAAGGAAAACTAATGTTGCTCTAGTGGTCAAAATTTAAACATCTCAACACCAACTGGACTGATTGCCATGAAGTTGAATGCAGAGATTCATGCCCACCTCTGAAAGAAAATTGACAGCTTTGTTGAATCTTTAACTTTTCATCTAGCCTCATCAATGGTTCAAAAGTGTCATTTACCCACTGCATAGTTTCATAACCAGAAGAAACACAATGACATTCCCATCAGCCTCAGCTGTACTTCATGTTTAGTGGTAATTACAGTTACAGGCATGTTAACAAGCTTAACTATAATGGTGAATCTGACAAAAATTTAAAATCAGCATATTAGCAAATGTCTTTGAAAGCATGTTATCACAGTGACGTTAGCATCTATCTCAAGCACCACAGTGTGTGTCTCAAAGGGCTACAAGCACGACTTTTTCTTTTTTTTTCCAGTTGATTCTTGTTGTCTCTCTTGCTGCCTTCAGAACATGGAGAGCAGAGTACCAGGTCAAACACAGTCTCCATAGTTAAATGTATTGTGCTAAAATGCTGTTTTGTTATTGTGAGAAAAATAAAAGCACAAGGTAACTGAACCTGAGATTAAACTGAAATAAATATTAGTTAATATTAAATATTAAATTAGTATTAAATTATTTATTTGATATTAAATGTTAGTTGCTTTCCTTTCCACACACATATGGCTTCAGCTTTGCCAGCGAGCACACATGCAAACAAAGAATACACACAAACCACAGGGCAGCCTGCCCACGAAACACACACACAAACACACACACAAACACACACACTCATGCACACACTTGACCTTGATAGAGACAACAGGGTGGCAGTTCTCCCCATTCACTGGGTCCATTAGGGGCCAAAGTGCAGCTGAGCCACATGCTGTACAGCCACAAAGAGACACACTGGATTACAGAGAGACAGCCAGGCACACAATGGAGGAGGGGTGTGGGTTGGTTGTGGTGGGGCAGGGTGGATGAGAGGAGCAGGATGATGGAAGCAGCAGGAGGGAGAGCAGGACAGAGGGTGAGTGAGAGAGTACAACTTAATCTATTTCCATTGAGTTTCCATTTTCATACAATCATACTTTCAGCTGGATTTTCTGTAAAAGTGTCATTTAAGCCGACTGATTGTTTACAGATGGGAAGAAATTATAACCTCCACCCAAACTTATGCTTATCAAAGTGGGAAACTACTTTCTGTATTTGTTGAGATGAAACTTTTTGGAGTGTGGCAAATATGAGCTGAGGTCAGGGGAGTTCAAAGTTCGAGAACAGAGAGAAATAGAATATTTTTCTAAAGGACATTATGTGAACCAGTAGACGATTTTAGAAACAAAGCAAAAAAAAAAACCCACAAAGGCACTGCTTCAAATGAACCCTCCTCTCTTTCATCTGGTCTTTTCCATCCCGTGCCCCCCTCCATTTTTTCCATGTCTATCTATGAAGCTCTTCCTCAGTTTGTCATCTTTCTTGCAGTAATATAAGGCTGAGGTTTCTTATCTGAGCTTCCATCTGAGATGTGCGCCATGAATTAATGATAAGTGCTGAGTAAGACCCTGTCTCTAAGTGCTGCTGGTGCACACATCACCACCGCTGCCCCATCTATGTGTGTCTGCTGTTCACTTTTAAGTATGCTTCACCTCTCTGCACGCAAGCAGAAGCTGTTAACCCTCCAACATACAAACATTGGCTGTTGACTCTTTCAGTCACATTAGAGAGAGGAAGTGGAAGAGTCAACAATGATGCTCATCAAGCAAAAGTGCCTTTTTTATGAATCAGTCAAGATGAATTTTAAATAGGGGAGCAACACCGATGATTGAGTATGATCACGAATAATCTCATTTGGAGAGTGAAAAAAGGAATGCGAGAAAGAAAGGAGTGCTGACTCAGTTCCTAACAGATACGCAAAGGTTCTGTTCATGGATTTCAGTTCAGCTTCTGATTCAATGATGCCACACATTCTCCTGATTGATCTCAGCATCAACACGGGGCTTGTTCTCTGGATCAGAGACTTTCTCTCCCGCCGCCCACAGAGGGTCTGTGTCAGGCAGGGGCAGCATGTCAGACGTGCTCACTGTGAGCACTGGCTGCCCACAAAGCTCTCTTCTTTCCCCTGTGATATTCTCTCCTTTTGCCCATTCATTTGGGATCACTGACAAATATTTTATTTGATTTAGCACACAGATGACATTGTGAGCTCCTACAGAAAACAGCTCTCTTAGATTAAGTATCCAACTAAAAAAGACACTTGACTGCTGATGCGTCCTCTCAGACAAACTTGTATCCGTCTCCTGTTCTCGTCATGACTGTATACTAATTTTCTAAACAATATGTGGGTGTTTGGTGTTATATTGTGTTACTATCCTATTTACCAGTGTGTTTGGCGAACTAGTCTTATTAAATCGGCAGACTTTCTCTAAGCATCAATAATCTGCTGATTGAGCTGTAATCCCAACACATCACACACACATGCACGAACAAACACATGGACATAGTACTTGCCCATTTGCACAAAGAGGTGTAATCTAATCTAATCCGGACCCTCTTTTCCGGCTGTGATCATTCATGAAGTATGTCATAAAATAGATGGCATTGGATTAATGGTGATGGGTGAAAGCACTGAAACTTCCTGGATTAGAAACAGCCTGAAGCCAGGAGGTGTTTCCAGAGTGTCCTCTGAGCCAAAGGAAACTGCAGGGTCATCTGGTTGTGACAGAAACTGCCTTAAAAGGAACAGAGCCATCATTATATAAATAATTTTACCTGTGACATTCCTGGGATGTCACATTAAAACATCTGCCTAAAATAAGGTCTTTTCAGGTGCAAGACTCATTTCGATAGAAATCTTTAGCTCAGCAGTTCAAAAGGATGATTAACTGCAAAAGAAGAATTTTAAAAAATGTAGCTCACTTACAAATATTTGATTGTTTTCTCTGTTACAAACACATGTTGGATTTGGTCAGAGATGTTTGATGTCCGGACGATGTGTCCTACTGACTCTGGTTAGCTACACAAAGAAACAGGTCGTCAATATTAGCTAGATGTAATTGCAGGTATAGAGTCTAAGAGAATAAACAACCAATCAAAAACTGACATCATGCTTTCGCATAAACTGTGATGTTACTTTCTTCAACTCCTTACTTGTCTAGATCTCTATAGAATAAAAATGTATTACTGTAACTTATGATTATGTGTGTAATATGTAAATACTCCAAAGTTTTGCCAACAATACATCTTGCTACTTTTTTCCATTCTGCTGACATGGCATGAATGTGGCATTAGTATATGTGAAGCTGCTCAGCACAGCTCTCAAGCTGACCTCCTGCCTCTGGGAATCAAGAGTGTCAGGTTTAAAAAAATGAAAAACTCTTAAAGGTTTTTCCAGGACAGTGAGAAGCCAATTTCCCCGTCATTTCACACCTTCTGTGTAAGTGGTTGACTGCCTGTGCTCCCAGTGTGCACTCTGGCTCCAGCAGCATAGTGAGGGCAGGTACAGGAAATCATCATGCTGTTGAATGGAAATGGATTTTTTTTTTTCCGAGGGGACTTTCAAGAGTGGCAGGCCATGACCTGAGAGGTGAAGGGGACTAATTCTACCCGGCCAGCATCCTGGTATCTCCACTCTTTGAGATGGTCACAGCCCTTAATGGAGCCTCTGAAGTGTAATATGTGTTACTGTGGCAGAAGGGGAGAGTCTTAAATAACAAGTTTTCAATATTTCCATCTAAATTTCCCTCCTTATGGTCTCCCTCATTTGCGTTTTTTGCAGCTTCCATCTAGGATTAACTCTCCACAAGTTAAATTAATTAGCTCCACAATATCTTGATTCATTCAGTCATTCATGCATCTAAGAAACTGGGGGACTAAAACCAGATCAGTGTGATGGGACGAAAAGTGTTATTGCTGGATGTGAATGTGAGCAGATGATGATGGTGATGGGGTGATTACCAGGCTCTCTCCTTTTATACAGCCTCAAAAACAGTCTGATGTGAATAAACTAGGTCACCTTTTGCACACCCCATGATTTATCCATGATCTCGGTA
>JAPZDY010000009.1:19179703-19200323 GCA_029783645.1 Ctenochaetus hawaiiensis | reverse complement strand
ATCCATCCATCCATCCATCCATCCATCCATCCATCCATCCATCCATCCATCCATCCATCCATCCATCCATCCATCCTGGTTTTATATCAAATGGGTTTTTAACATTAGAATGGGTGCTGGAGATGACTTAAACAGGTTAAGCAGGACTAGTCTGAGCTCAGCCAAATGCCTGAGAAGACCATTAAAGGCTTAAATACACAACAAGCTCCAGCTCTTCTTCTGTGGTCCCTCAGCTCAAATGCAGTTTTTCACATATAAAACATACCCAAATATTTCCAGCGTCGCATGCGAGAACCTAAATCTGCCCTTTGCGGATGGAGCTATAAGTGGCCATATTAGGGCAGAAATCTAGAGTCTGGCAAAAAGAGTCCACACACATGCAAGTACTTTGTCCAGTATTGGGGATATTACATAGACTTGCATTAATTTCTTGGAGACTTGCCCTACTTACCTAACATTAACCTTAACCAGTGACCCAAATATCAGCTTTCTTCCAACTTAGGACTCTTTTGTACCCAATTGCATCAACCATCCCCAATTAGCTGGAAACTGGAAGTCTGAAATGCCCCCCATCCCATGTCGCAACACACACAGCCACACACGCACAGCCACAGCCACACACTCACACAAACACACACACACACACACACACACACACACACACACACACACACACACACAGCCACACACACACATAGAGTTAAGAGTTTGCAGCTCTTCCTTTTTAGATGTTGTACCTGCTTAAACACCCCCCGACCCTCCTCCTCCCCCTGCCTCCCTGCGTCTCGCCTGGGCAACTCTCTAAATGCATCCTCAGGGAACTCTCTCTCTCTCTCTCTCTCCCTCTCTATCACACACACACACACGCGCGCGCGTGCGCGCGCACACACACAGGGGCGCTCATATAGGAGGATCCCAGCAGAGGAGCAGGCAGTGAACGGCGGAGCGGAGCGCGTACCGGACCGGGTCGTTAACTTGTCCGCTGTCTATTTTCCCACCCCCTCATTGTCGGGCAGCTTCGGCAGCAGCGAAAAACCAAATCAGACTCCAGGGCAGACTACCGGGTAAGAAGAGACTCCTCTAGCACTCCAGACAGCCTCAGACTGGTCGTCATCGCTTGTTTTACTCCGGAGACTGCGGATTTTATCCTTGATCATTTCCAGTGGATACTGAGAGCGCGCGCCGCCTCCCCGAGATAAATCAAGTCTACGGACACCAAGTCTACCATTATCTGTGTTTCAGCTGGGAAATAAAATCCTCTGTCCGTGTGTCGGTCCAGCGGTCTTCTCTGCCCTCCCTCCGGTTTAACTGCACCGGCCAGACTTGAAAAGAGCAACAGCCTCCACCGGCGCATCAGTGAGGTAAGAGATGCGACTGTCCTTTTGCCAGATCTTCGTGCTCGCTGTGCCAAAACAGTGGGGTCTCTGTAACATCCTAATCACGGGCCTTTCTGAAGCAATGAATAACCTCGCGTATGATATACACAAGAAGGCATCGAAGCGGCCCATAAATGAGATTAAAAATGTCATTCAGTGTAGACAAACCTTATCATTCTGACTATGCAGGTGTGTCATCAGTATGTGGCTCTCGGTGAAGGCTACTTTAGAAAGTGCAACAACCTGGTTGGACGATTTTCACACTTTGTGCTTTCCGCCTCCAGCCCATCACATACACACACACACACACGCACACACACACGCACACACACAAGCACCCCTCAGTGCTGGGCCATATGGAACCCACGAATATTACATAAAAGTTACATTTCTCCTCTGCACTTCCTCCTCCACCTCCATCTCTCTCTTTTTCCCTCTCTTTCTGTGGCCTCACCTGACCATGTTTTAAGAATAGAAGATGCTTATTTCATACCTCTGGCTTTGAGCAGGCAAGTTTAAAAAACTCTTGGGCCCAGTATTTAAAAAAGGCCATACATCATTTTGAAAATAAAAAAATGGTTTAAGGCTCATGTCAAAATCCTGGCTCTTGGAACTATCAATAAATCCTTTCAAAATAAAGCCTTTTGTAACAATAAATTGTCTTCAGCCATAGACCAATTATGAGGGCACCTGAGCAAACATGTGTCATGTGTCAATAGGAACATGCGACCCAGACTGAAAGAGATGCAGTCATTTTTTTTTGGCTCTTTGTCTCTATTTTGCATCTTCTTGTAGTTATTTTGTGTTAAGTGGTTTTTGTTTTGCTTCTCTCTACAGTCACTTTGCCTGTCTTTGTGGTGTTATGTGACCCTGTTGTTATTTTGTGTCTCGCTGTACTCTTTGTAGTTGTTTTGCCTGTCTTATGTGCTCATATGTTGACCTTTCAGCAAAAATGTCAACAGACACTTACAGTTTGTGGTCCTGGGGCCCCAGGGTACAGGAGGCCCCTTCAGTAACCCAACCATGATACTTATGAGCCAGCTACTTATCATCTTCTGACACTGGCAGGAGAGGGGCACCGGGGGTGGCCAGTCAGTATCTGTGGAAGTGCCTGTGCCACCTCTCTGGCCCCGCCCCTTTCTCTGAGTTGTCTTTCTCCCTTTCAGGGGCCACACAAACACAGACTCACCCACAGACACATTTAGTGACCATCACACCCCGACAAGGGAGATCTAATTGGGTTTCTCACAAAGAGGGGACCATGGGCTGGATACGTAACAGATGACCTTAATGTGTCCTCTCACACACATGAGAAAACATTGGTTCCATCCAGTCCAGTTCAGGCTTCTATTGATCAGATCTGATTGACTAAACATATTCCCATGTAGGCAGGGCCGAGCTGGTGTGATATCAGCTGGGGCGCTCCCAGCCGCTTCAGAGCTCGTTGAAGTGCAGAACAGATCGGCTGGTTGTAAAAGCTCAAACATCATCTGTCAGCGTCTGGCATTTATTATCCTCAGCAGCATTTCTTCCTCAGTTTAACAGCAATGCCTCATCCTTTTTTCTTAGTCTCCACTATCAGCTGGTCAGAGGAGCTCTGCCTGTTCCTTTCTATTTTTAGTCTCTATTTACAATGCAGTGGCTATAGAGGCAAAAAGAGTCTCTCACTCTGTTTCCCTTCATCTGTCTTTTTGCCTCATATCTCTCCTTCTCTGTCTCAGTCTCCTAATTTTCTCTTTACCTTTTACTTTTTTTAATGCCCCTTTTATCTCTGGTTTCCTGTTTTCTCCTTCAAGCTGCTATCTCTGCCATCATAATGGATCATTAAGTCAGACAGGGCAAGTCGAGCATTAGGCATTGTTAGCAGCTCACCTCAAACTGCCACCTGCTCAACTAACATGCACACATGCACACTGACAGTACATGATTGTGCGAGACTGGGAAGACAGTGGAGGAGACAGGGGGTAGAGGTTAATCTCTGGATGCTTTTGACCCAAATCACCATGCGACCTACATACCCTCCCTTAAAACAACCACCCCACGGTCCCCAACACAAACCCAGACATATCTTTTGAAAAGCAGCACACACACACAAACACACAACAGCCTTTTAAGCCAGACTGTGACAGAAAAACACATTTGTGAGGCCCGTTAAGTTATTAATTACATGCGACAAAACGTGCGTGGCTACAGAATTTGGCCTATTTTGCCTTCAAGTAAAGAAGAAGAAAAACTTTGATTAGAGGATCTTAAAATATGGTATTTAATAAAGCAAATGTAATTAACTTGTTCCTCATCTTCCCTAATACTGGAGCTTAATCTTGAGGCAAACTTGACCTCCCTTCATGGCAAAGTGTCCCAGTTTGGACTTGCAGCTCCATATCTGCTGCAGTAACCACTGCATCCACACCCAAACCTGAGCCAAACACCACACACTGCTGCTCCAGCCGCTCCACCAACATTTATTACAATGATACTGAAGTGCTTGAAAAGTGGGCCTATATTGTGTTACATATCTATATCAGTTGTTCACTTAATCCTCTCTTTCGTTTAGTCAATCCTCCACTTTTGTCCAGATTGAAATATCTCAACAACTATTGGCAGATTGATATAAAATTTTGCAAACATTCATAGACCAAACAGCATGAATCCTACGGACTTAAGTGTTCCTTTGAACTCATGGACTACATCAAAGCTTTTCATTTAGCACTGTTAGCAGGTTAAAAAAATATTTGAGTAAAACATAATAACAATCATTTGTCTAATTTTCAAAAAAATTTCATTCCCCTCAGCTTTAGCTATACCTTTTAAAGTACTAATTAGCACATATTAGCATATTAGCATGTTAAACTTAAATGGTAAACATGGCAAAAAATTCTACAGGCTAAACATGAGCATGTTAGCATTTCATTAGTTAGCATGTAACTAATGCATAACAATTTGCCTAAAGTGCCTCACAGGGCTGCTAGCGTGACTAGAGACCTTCAGTCCCAATTCAGTGTTAGTGGTATTAGGACGATGAATTATTCCACAACAGTGACATGCTATTCTCTCTTGTTATTAAATATATGCCATATATATATATTAATATAGCAGGCCCATATTATATAAATTATCATCATCTTATTCAGTAATTACAATCACTGGATGTCGTACAGAACTGAGTTAGTTGTCCATGGATCTACGATGCTCGTCATTATTAACACCTTGCAGGATATTTCCACGATGTATCTCTGTAAAAAAAAAAAATATGTCCAAAGAACACTTTTATATGAAAGTCATAAGACAGCAGGCTACAGCCAAAATATATCTCACAGGATCTATACCATCCCTTGTTAATTATAAGCAAAGCTTTTAGAGTGTCTTCTGATGGCAGACGGTGGAATGCTGCTTGAAAAAAGACTCAGTCTCCATCATGTTTATCCTCTTCAATACAGAGACGGAATTTGTGATGAAGCCGTGTGACAGTAAGCATGCAAATGTTTGTAGTAAAGCAACATAATAATTTAATAAATTACACAAAACATTTGTCGACATGTTTTTATAGACCAAACAAGCACCTTTAAGCTTGACAGTAGTTTTGAAACTTGTCATGTAAATAGGGGACCAATCTGAATTAATATCTGTACAGGGTGCCAGTACTGATGTAATTCATTCATCTGATATCTGCCTGACGTCACAGATGTGCCTACCAATCGAGATTACATAATCTGATGTTTTGATGCTATTACTTTTGAACTCATATTTCAAATCTGCTTACTAGTAGTAGTAGTAGATAAGAAGTTGCCTTTACAGTTTGCAATCTTAACCTGTTTCTATGTGACACTTACTTAAGCCACAGTTAAAATACATCGCTATGGAAAACATTCAAATTCAATGCATTTTTATATATTTTTTGTCTTTTTTTAAGGTGTGCTTCTAAGATGTGACATTGTGTATGATACCAACAACAACTGTGTTAAAAATTAACATAATAATTAATGGAGTTCTGATATCCAAATTTAGGCACTGGAGTTTGATCAGAACAAAAAAAAGTAGATCAGTGCATCACTCTTATTTTGGAGGTTTTTCAGTAACAACCATAATTGGACATGACTAAATCCAGGCTGGACAACAAAGAGAGTTAATGTGAGGAGTAAATGATTATCTGTTTGAAATTTGTGAAAATGGACAGGGAATGCTTAGTGTGAAGACAGCAGGAGACAGACGGAAAACAGATACCAGACAATGAGAATGCCGCAGAGGGGAAGCTGCCTCAACTCTTTATGATTTACTGTACAGTGTAAGACAACTGTAAAGAACATGGCAGAAATATGGTAGTCTTCCCATTATTTTAAATTTTTATTAGCAAATTGGTAACATCTCACGCTGTCTATGGCTTCAAATGTGCTCAGGATTTAATTAGCTTTTGGCAAAGATGCAGAGAATAAACACAGGCATATGTACATGGGTGGGTATTGAACAAATGACAGGCACAGTAATTTGAGAAGTAGAGGGAGACAGGCCAATGGAAAAGGTAAATAACAGAAAGAAAGGAGAATGGAGAGATTATAGTAGATACAGGCAGGTAGATTGATGAGTCTGAGGATATAAAAGGACAACTTTTTTGAAAAGCTTCACTTTGATTTATGGTATTCATACATTACATGAGCTGGATATTTGTAGCCCGATGCATATTGTTCTCTGACACCTTATTTCATTCATTTTAATATCCACTCATAGCATCTAACAGTCCTTTGGTTGCGCTTAACAGTTGAAAATAGTAAGGGGAAGACTGTGGTCCTGGCTCAATTCTTATAAAGTGACTGGAAGGATACGACACAACATAATTACAAAGTTTCCCCTGGATTTGATTTGAGATGTAAGACAAAGGAGGCAAAGTGGCATGCGTGGTGCACAGTAGTTGAAGCGCAAACCTTAACAGTGCTGTGCACTTCCGTGAAAATGACGACTAACTCGATGCCAGACAGAGAAAAGGAAAGAAAAGGACAAAGGGGCAGAGGGTCTGATGGAAATGAAGAAAAGAGCTTTCCAGTGGCAAAACAGTTATAAACAAGAGGGTCACGAGACCGTTGTAATACTATTTAGTATTGAGTAAAGGTCGCATGGTCACAGGACTTGAAGCTATCAAAAAAATGCAATTAATTTCTATTCTTATCGCCATTCGATTATATGGTATATTATATGATTATATCATAATTTCACTAATATAGGCAAGTCAGCACAAAAGCATTGAAAATAACACCACAGATGTCTTTTTCAGTAATTTAACAGTAATTTATTGATGGTCCCTGAGTGAGGGCCTGCAGGTGAGCTAATGGTTCTTGCTGCCAAACCAGTTGAAACTGAGTAAGAGGATTCTGCTGGGTCTGTAGTTAAATGTTTGACCAATATCCAACTTCTAAGTAACCTCTTACAACCTCTAAGTAAATTATGGCTTTCTAAAATGGCAAGTACTGGCCCTCGAAAAGTAGGCTACTGAAGTTTGATATATATTTTCAACATATGTAGCAGCCAGTGAGACAAAGGGGGGCAACTTTTGAATAAGAGATACAGGGAAAACCTTTGTTTAATTAGCTGAACCAATGTTTTTGGCTCCTTGGTGTTGGTTTTGTTAGCCAGTCGATGTCGCTGTCTTAAATATGTATAAATTCATGGCATCATAAGAGTGAGGCTGTACACTGCAGTTATTTAATAAATTAATCTATTTGCTTTAAACACCATGTGTTCAAAGCATTTTCTAGCAAGTATGCAGTTATTTTTAACTGTACACAGTGTGCCATCACCCACCACCTACATTTCCTAAGACCAGTCGACCTCAAAACTTGGTGCATCCCTCTTTCAGAAAAAGAGTGATAGAGACAGAGGCGGAGAAAGAGCGAAAAAAGGGTGAAAATGAGACAAATTAGAAATAGAAAAAAAGGCAAACAGAGACACTGGCAGAGAAGAAGCAAGAAAAAGAGATAGAAAAAAAAGTAGAGGCTGGAAAACAGATGGATAGAGCAGACAAATGGAAGTGAAAGGAAGGTAGAAGGAGAAGGGAACATGGGGATGAAGAAGATGGTGAGTGATAGAGTTAGAAAGAGGAAAGCATTCAATCCTCCTGTCGTCTCTGGAGGATGCTGCTGAAACCTGATATCAGCCAGGAACTGGCCATTGCTCTGCATCTCTCTGTCTAATATTGGTAAGACACACACACACTTTGTCACGTAATATTGCACCTGGTGTTTTCCTCAAACTCACAAAAGGACACACATATATACACACACACCTCATTGAGTCATTATAAATGTCTCCTGTCTCTCTCGCTGGCTGTCTCAGTCCCGCCTTTGCTGAGACACAATATTTCTTTGTCTCTCCTCTTGAATTTCTTATTATGAAGTAGTTGCTGTTGACATTCAAATATAAAAATGTTATGCAGGTGAAATTAGCTAACCATTAAGTACGCCTAAGGCTTTTAGATGTTCAGACAGATGATTGATTAGTTCTGTTGCGTCGCCCTAAATATGCATTTTGAGGAGGGAAAAATCATTAACTGCCAGTTATCGTTTAAGGCTGCAAAATGTGGATGATGAGGGGAAACAGCAAGCTATAGCATCTATATATAAAGTGTTATTCGGGTGCCAGTAAGCTGATTTTAATACCTTCTGAGAGCTTTTTTCTATCTTCATGGAGGCTGGCTGCAACTCTTGTAATTTAATATTTACCATACAGACATAAGAGTGTTATTAATCTTTACATTTGACTCTAAGCAAGAGAGCTTATTAAGTACATCAGCCATAGTTGTGTAGTTATTCTTTAAACAGAAAATGAATTTATTGTTATTCTGGTATGGAACTAAAATAATAATAATACATAATGTGAGACGACTGTAGAGATATGTAGAATTAAAGCCATTATGTTTTAATCATCCTTTTTCCTTTTTACACTTAATACATAACCCATATTTTAAACCACCAGTGCATTTGCATCAAAATAAAAGTAGAGTTTCAGATTGAAGGAAAATACAGCTAATGTACGTTGAACTGTCGTGGTTTATATACAGCACTAACATCCTGACTGTGCGCTTAAGTAGGTGTTGGATTCAGAACTGCTATTTCCTGCCTCACGATGCCCCCTCACTCACTAAACTGTCATAAAGGACAATTGCATAATATCAAGTATTATAAAAAAATTCCATTGTTGTTTCTGTGTTGAAGCACCTCAGTGAGATCGATTCTGAGTGCAGACTAGACAAGCACTCGGCTCACCCGAATCCCCAAATGACTCACACAGGCACGCACACACACACTCGCTCACTAACACACACACACACACATACACACACACACTCTCTCTCGAGGGTGCACAGAGACGAGTACACACATAAGAGGGGAAGAGTATTGTTGAGAGGGTATAGTGGACAGTGGAGAGCGTGGGTGGGGAGCGAGAGCGAGAGCGAGCAACAGACAGAGAAAATAGCAGGGCAAGAGAATGAAGACAATATTGCTGTAGAGAGTTGACCACGGGCATGTTCGACTTTCTTAGCTGTGGTATTCTGTGTTTAAAATTCAAATACACTTTCTACTAATAACTTGTAAATATCTCATAAAGTGTCCCTCTAACTCTTACATATTAGATGGAGATACAGTAAATATGTGGCCCAAATACATGTCAGAAAAACACTGTAACTCTTTACAGCCTAACATGTTCGTGTGCCTCAGTGGGTTATCTTCTGTCTTTTAGCTTTAGTTCTAGCTAACTAGTAGAACCAATTGTTTGAACCATGTCACACACCCTCAATCACAAGAAACCTGTTTAGTCTAGATAAGCATTAAGACTGAAAACAGAATGAAACAGCTAGGTTTAAAGATGTAAGATATAGCCACCAAAAGCTACAGTTTATCTTGTATGTTAAATGTGGACATGGCAAGAAATGTAAAAATGAAACTAGAAGAGTTAGATGTTAAAAATTTATATTAACCAGCCACAGCTTAGATTAGCTGCTACTTTTGTGTACTTTATTAGCGGTAAAACTTGTGTTGATCTCTGTATAGGCAAGAAACTATCAAACCTGGCAACCCTGATTGTGATGACATGACCATGTGATAATTTATCCAATACTTCTATATGAACCATTTTCAGAACCATATCGCACATTTCCAATCACAACAAGGAGTCTACTGTTCTGATTTTTCAGCTGATCCAGCATTTAACTCAAAATCTTAAGTAACTCCACAGTATCTCCATGTACTCACTGGCAACTGCATTAGTACCCCCTTGGTAGTAAGTTCCCTGTGGTAGTGATTCATAGGGGATCAGCTTAAAGCCACATTACTGCCTTTTTACTGTTCTGTTTTTTGCCTCACATAGTCCTAAATGGGGTGTGGAGGAGAAGGGGAGGGCTAGACACTCATCTCACAGAGTGAAGACTTGTGTTGGGACATTGATGCATTTTGGAAGCACTGGATGGGGATGAGGGGGTGGAGAGCGAAGGCTAAGAAATGGGCTGCAGCATAAGTACATGCTGTCCTTTTCTTCTTTTTCTTCATAAAAAATATATTTTCCCTCCCTTCACATATTAAATGTATACTCTAGCCTGCAGTCATGAATCCCTCCATGAATTTGTCAAACAATAGGTGGCAATATACAAGAAATGGACAAATTTTGCATAAAAGAACTGAAGGGCTGTTGAACGGCTGTCTTGTAGTCAAATTTGGCATATTAATCAAGGTTGGAAAGTTCTGCTTAAGTAGGAACATGCAGCCCCAAGGACATGATAGAGGGCAACTTAGTGTATCCTGTGGTGTTAAATTGGTCTGCCAGTTTGGGCAGCACTTGTTTGTTCTCTGTGAATTTAACAGCTGCTATTCTCTCTTCTTGTAGGTGGAATCGCTAAGCAGCGGTTACAAATCAGATGTACTTTGTGGTGTTCTTGCTGCAGGGCAGAGTTGTATCGAGTGTGTCTGCCTACTGTTCAATGTTACGTACTGTATAAATATAACTCTGGCCTCCCCACTGTGCACAGGTAGAAAAGCCCTACATAAAGCTGCAGCCATGGATGAGATGGACCTGCCCCAGATGAAGAAGGAGGTGGAGAGCCTCAAGTACCAGCTGGCCTTCAAACGAGAGAAGTCCTCCAAAACAGTGACCGAGTAAGTGCAAGATAGCTCTACAAGCATCTGCATGAGCAGAATTCAAGCCCCTAAAAAGCTAATGTAACAGGTTGCTTTAAGGTTCAAAATAAAATAGCTTTGTTTTTCTTAAATACACTAAATGTACCAAAAAAACATTTGAAAAATTCTATACGTAGACACAATGTTCAGACATGAAAGTTGCTCATCTCCCTTAAAACAAAGATAGAGTTTATAACTGAAGATTTTAAGTCAAATAGGTGCTTATTATATTTACAAGAGAACATTTATCACAATAGACATTTTGGGAAATACACTCATTCCTTTTTTTTTTCAGGCACAGGTTAGTTAGGAAAATAGATACTACTCCCATGTCTGTACAGTAAACATGAAGCAGCAAAAATCAGCTATAAACACTGCAGCAGGAGACAGCTAGCCTTGCTCTATCCAAAAGTAACAAAAAAACAAGACATAATGTGTTAATAGTGGATTTTAAAGGTGCTGGTAGTGGACACAGAGTTTATCTAGCTGTTTTCCTCTGTCTTTGCATTAGAGTGGTATTGATCTTTTCACTGAACTTCTGACAAGATAGTGAGTAACTATATTTCCCAAAACCATTCTTTTAATATCAGACAGTATTTACACTTCTTATATGGAGCATTACTTTTCTATATGTAAAGAAAGTAGGGAAATACTTTTAATAAAGAGATAAACAATATAGTTTTTGAATCACTTATCTCATTATTGTTGTATAATTTATTATTTTTTTATTGACTGCAGCAGAGTGTCCATGACTTGACTGACTGAGATAGTGAGTTATGAAGTTACCCTACTGGTCGGTTGTCTGTAGCGCTTTTAAAGTAGACAAGAACTTTAGTTACGTATTGATGGTATATAATAGATATAAGCTGTGATGAGGATCATCTTCCAGAACAGCTTTTTTCTCCAGCTAGCTAAAGGGATCAGTGGGGCTGACAGTTTAGAGGGCTGTGCCCACACTCACAGAATCTGAAGTTACAGAGTGTATCTAACAATATGTTTTGTTTAGGCTTCTTCCTCTGAGGAGAAGCTTAAGTGTGATTAGATGCTTCTTGCCTGGGGTCACACAGATTCTTCCTCTCTTCCTTGCCTTGTATGGATTACAGGCAAAGCAGGTTATGATCCATGCCCTCTTGAGTCTACGCAGAAACACTGACACACACCCACACACACACACACACACACACACACACACACACATTTCCTGAGGAATCAATAACCAGTTTTTACTACACTAGTAAGTTATGGAGCAACAGAACCTCCCATTACACTGTACAATACCTGATATTCACAATGAGAAAAAAATGAAGAAAATATTAAACCCTTCTCTGTGAAAGCACAGGTAATGGTTACACACTATCAGTCCAGCAGAGAGCAGGAATAGGAGAGAAAACAGCTCTCCATGCAGTGAGAGACATGAGGGAAAGGACACAAAGCATCTCAGGAAAGTGTCATTTCAGAGTGATAAAAAAACAACAGACAACCAGAAATAGAAATAAACAAAAGAGCAATGGGAGCTAAAAGATAGCCAGAAAAGTTACAATTATATAATTATAGAAAAAAATCTCTTTCAAATCAAACATCTTAAGATATGAGGGGAAAGATTTGTTCTTGCAAGTTCGTTTCTTACATTTTCTGACTCAAACAAAAGCTCAACCAAGTCTTGTGTTCTGCCACTTCAGTACGTTTTAACAACAAATATTACTGAGAACAGAAAATCACAGAGGACTATTTTATACCCAGAAATTTTAATTTTAGATACTAACACCGACTTTCCTTGTGTTTCCTAATTTGGCCACAGTGTAGCACACTGACCATACACAGTCCAGTCATACATAAGGTTTCATCCTAGTCTTCTTTAAGGACACCCAACCACCAGTGTAACAACAAGATGTTTTTTAAATAAAGAGTTTAAGAGACACTTAAAACTACAAGTACATTTCCCAAAAGTGACACTTTAATACTTTTTTAGATCAAAAGTTATTGAATAGCAGTGTGCGATATGGTCAAAAGTTTTAAGTGAGTTAAGTTTCACTCATGGAGGAAAAAGAAATATCCACTGGTGCTCATAATAATACACAGATTCTGGATATGACAGTATTTGTCATTCAACAAAAGTGATAAAATAGTGATATAACTTCATTAACTAATGCTGCATTAAAGGCTACAGTCACAGCACACATGGAAACATGAAGCAAAGCTGCAGCTGTCATTAACTCCAGCACAGCACTCTCTCCACCTGCCTCATGCTATCACTGCAGCATCAGTAGATGAAGGGTCGGTTGTGGAAACTGAGAAGAAACACTTCAGGCTTCATCAGCGCTGCTTGAGAGGAGTGTCTTTGGAATATTTTTTATGTAGAATACAAAAGTATTCAGGGTCATTTGAAACCCATTAAAATCTTGTGAATATAAAAGAGACTTTTAGCTCAAGTAAGGTACTTTGGGAAAGGTTACTTTATGAATAACATAATCATCTTTAAATATGTCTTAGATAATTCAGTGACTTTCTGTCAAAGCTTTAACAGGAATTAAACAAACAGTATTCATGAATTGTTTGTCTGAGATGAATATCTAAATTTTGAAGCAAGCACAGATGTTCAATGCTCATGAATCCAACCTTTTTTATTTGGCAAGGGGAAAAATGTATTATTTTTTTCTTTAAGATGTTGTCCCCTTAAGGAAAAGTTTTCAGATTATGGGAAAAATACATAATGGTGTTCCTATTGACATTTAGATGAAAAGATTGATTAGACTAACGCCTGTATATATAAAGATACAGCCAACAGCAGATTAGCCTAGCTTAGCATTAAAAACTGGGATCAGGTAGAAACAGCTAGCCTGACTCTCTCAATGACCACACTTAAAGCTCACATGTTATTATATTTACGCCTTGTTTTTTTTTAAAGCTTGTACAACAAGCAAAATGTGGTTTGCAGGGATAAGGGACTACAAGCACAGGGAGCCAAGCTAAGCTAACTACTGCTTTGTTTGTGTCCTAGACATGAGAATGTTTTGACATTTTAAGCAGTTTTCTTCAAGAAAGCATATTTCCCAAAATTAAGAACAATTCTTTGATGCAAATGGAAAAATTTTGAAATTATAAAGTAAACTGCAAAAAATAAAAAATAACCATAGCATATGGATTCCCTAAAGGATTCAAAACTTTCTCCACAGAATATATGTAGCTTACACAGAAAGCTACAGTTGCAGAAGTAGAGCTAAATGTAATTAGTTACTTCTGGCCTGTAGTTGCACAGATTCTCCCTCTCTTTCTTTCTTGCCTTGTATGGAAAAGAGGAAAAGTGGATAGAGAATGGATTGTGGTAGTAGACTTCCTCTGGAATCTGAAAAATGTCTCTATCTCTCCCAAAGCTTGGTAAAGTGGATAGAGGACGGCGTCCCTGAGGATCCCTTTCTAAACCCGGAGCTGATGAAGAACAACCCGTGGGTGGAGAAAGGAAAGTGCATCCTTCTTTAGGAGAAACCATCCACCCTGCCACAACCTTTCAACTTCAACCGCCCTGACCAACACACACCTACAGATGATCCCTGAACCTGACCCTCCTGACCTGGCCTATGAAGGTCACAGCCGGACGGCGCCTCCTAACCTCACACCTTGAATGTACAACTGCTGATATCCCCCAACTTCCCCGAGCACACACTCCAACAAGGGCACAGAAAAACACACTGACATGAGACATATTCACACACTATATCTTCAAACTTCAGGGTTTTCCTGACTGCCACACACTCACTGCAAGTATATTCCTGCCACGGCAATGCATCATTACTATGATATATGACAATGATGATCAATACTCTTATTACATGTCTCTATATGGATATATGATGACTTATTTATGCAGCTGCTAGTCACGAGCTTTCTCTCTTCATTAACAAATGCTACTCTTCATTGTGGATACAGCTGTTTATTTTCTTCCACTTTTTGATTAGTTGTAATAAATACATTACATTATCACTGCCAGACTGACTGCAGATCTGCTGGGGTAATTTTCTTCCATGTTTAGATATTAAACACTTGCTCTTACAAAATGAATGCAATTATAAGACCTAAACAAATCTTTGGTACTTTTTTAATTGAAAGTTAATAGACTGTTCAAGTCTGTGGTTGACATAATAAAATCATTATAGCTGTTAACACCTCATTATAACTAAGTGAAATATCCATAACAACCTTTAATTATTTTAAATTAAGTTTTTTAGTTCATAAAATATACACCTTTAATTTGCTTATGTTGGCTTAAAGACAATGGTTTTAATGTTTTACAATACCCCCAAGTTGGAAATCAGCCTTTTAAGACACATTAGACCAACATGTAAAGGGCATTAAGATTCATTACTGTCATGAATAGGAACAACTATTCATGTTTTTTTTCTTGCTTCAAGTAAGTAAGATGCTTGATCTTTATCATAGAACTATAAATGCACGAAATCCAGATTTTATCTACATGTAATTGATTATACTTAATCCACATATTTGTGTCTCCACTGTTCAAATCATAAATCAGATTACAACCTGTCTTGGGTTTCTCTGGCTAGTGTGTAGTTCAGGGTTTACTCCACTCCCAAGCAGGAGGTGGTGGTATTGTACCTGAAGCTGTTTTTTCAACTGGCAAAATGGCAGAAAAAGAATGGCTTGCACACCGTAGCAGTGTAGATGTGACAATATCAGTTTAGCTAACTAGCTTAACACTACTTATAAGCTAACAAAAACATGTAAAGGAATCATGTTATGTACTTTTATCAAATGAATTTCAGTCTATCTCTTGCGCTATTGGATGATTTTACCGATAGCTCTTTGACTTGGATTTTTCTTTCCAACATGGGGGCCATTGTAATACAATATGTGTCCATACTGCAAGCCAGAAAAAATTTTACTTGATACTTACTTAAAATTATTACATGTTCTCATGATGGTTTTACCAATTAAAAACATGTTTACTGTTACTAGTTACACTTCACTAATAATGTTAACCACAAGTCTCATTAACAAATACACCACTGTTATAGATGAAATTTTATAAAGATAAGATAAATTTAAAGGATTTGTTATGTGTAAACACACTTATTAAGTGTCTAAAGTTTTCAGAATACTTAAAACAAATAGTTTGTACACAACTTTGTCTGACCACATCAGAAGACAAGTGTTCGAGGCCGTTCTGAACTCATGGAGGCAAGTGTTGGCTTTATACAGAACAATGAACGTGCATGAAAAAGTTTTACAGCTATCTTACCAGTGTAACTCCTACAGTTCTCAAATGTAGTTTTGATTTAACATAACTAGCAAAGCATGCCTATAACATTTCCATTCTGGAGACGAGATCTGCAGCCAGTGTTGTTTTAGCTTCAGTGTCATTAGGTCAGAAAGTGTCATAGCAGCTCTGTTTGTGATGTCAGGGCAGAACGAAGCTATCAGCCTCTGGAGGGGGTTTCGACTTTACTGCTCCTTCTTCTCCTTAGCTACAGCCCCTAAGGACAACACACACAAGCACACACACAAACACACACAAACAAACACGCACACATGCACTCAACATACAATCGAACCATGTCCACACACACGTACACTATCTCTATCCACACATGTACAGACGGACCCCTTTAACTTATTAACTTATTGCTCAATACGTAGTTTATTTATTTATTTATTTATTGATGAGACCTTTTTCTCACCTTAGTTTCTGTTTCCTATGTCTGCACTTCCTCTTCCTGGTACCCCACCTTAAAAGAAAAAAACAGAAATTGACCAAAAAATCAACTACACCTTGCCAGATCACCATCTACTACTGCCTTGTACACAGTTTCCTTAAAATGAGAATGTAAATATGTGGCATGATCACCGCTGACCTCAGAGCTGGCCTGCGTGTGTGTGCATGTGACTGTAATTGTGTGTTTATGTGTTCAAATTTTCCTTTTAAAAAGTGCATAAATTTAGATGTAAGGCTCTGTTGCAGATTTTGAAGCACACACACATATATGCACAAACACAGGGCAGTGTAGCGCACACACACAGGCAGGGCCTGAGGCCGAGCAGATCAACAAACCACGCAGATACACACACACATACACTGCTTGGTGAGAATGTGTATGAGGGGAGGAGTGGCAAGGATGTTGAATTGTCTAAATGACTTGGGACAGGGGAGCCTCACATCATCTCAGTACTGTAATGAGTCTCATTATAAACAGTTTCTTCAAGATGACCCAGTTCCCTAAAGGCTACTCAGTGCTTGGAAGACTTTGGTCCTATTAACCCCAAACATTTTAGCTTCCTCTTTTTTTTTAAACTAAATTTGAACAATTATGTGGTCCGTAATGTGCTACTAAATTTTATGTTCTAATCATGTTTGCATCCATCACAGGCCAGTTAATTTAGGATGTCCTGTAAAACTATAAGCAAATATGCAACATGAACACTCCAAATTGAGCCATTTAAAAAGTCCCATGGTTCATTGATATGCATGTTCAGTATGCCGCCCCCCCCCCCCCGATATCTTATTTTATTCTAATAATTTAGATGTTGGAACATACAGTATATCTTAACTCGTTGACAGAATGACACTCAAACTTTGCAGCAAAAACATAGCCTTTGTAATATCAGTATAAAAGCATAAGGGGGGACTTTTTAAATGGCTTCCACGGTACAAAGAACTGCAGTTCTGAGCTTCAGGTTTGTAGTTTTTTCAGTGTCAGGCTTAAGTTTAAAGGTTTAAAAATTATTTTAGCTCTTGTAACACCACTGGAAAAGCAACAAATGCTGTCTGCTACAGTCTCACAGTGACCTAGCTCCCAAAGTACGTGAGAGGATTCCTGTGTCTGCTTGTCCCTTGTCTCTTTTTCTGTTCAGCAACTGTAACTTTACTTGTTTGGTTTGTTTTTATATAACCTGAACGTACGTATGTATGTATGTTATTACTATTATTACGACAGCATAAAATCTTGTCTGAATATCTAGCAACATATTCCTTGTGAGAGTGATTTGGAAAAAAATATTATGCATCAGATCAAGTCCTAGTGTAAAGATGACAATGAGCAATAAATTAAAAATCATTTTTTATTGAATGTTTTACAAAAACATTTATCTTACTGAATAAAGTAGAAGATTTTTAGACAAATTGGTTGTCATCGTTGGTTATTATTTGTTTTATAAGAACTTTTGTGATTGGCCTGTTTTCAGCCATCTGAATCTCAATCTACTCTTTTCGAAATGTTTTAGTAACGAGGTCTGTTGCTCTTGGTGCCATTAAACAAAGGGATTGCTAGTGCCAGAAAAATAGCTACATAAATGAAAGAAAAACAGAGTCATTGCTAAAAATAAAGCAAGTGTGGATGAGATTAAAAATGGTATATGTTAGAGAGAGATGTGACTTTCACAAGTTTGGTTAAATAAAACAAAATCACACAAAGTAACTCTATCTCCAAACCAGACATGGGCTAACATAAACATAATGTCAAATTGAAAAATTAAGTGTAGCAAGATGGCAGTTTAGTCTGTTTAGCAGGGTTGAATAAGAGCAACAAAGAAAGATGTGAAAAGAACAAGTGCATAGATCTATTATTACAATATACTCAAAGCAGCACAACATGGTTACAAAGTATGTAAGTAAATGTGTGCACATTACATAGCTTATGATCATAGAGAGTCAGCTGGTTATTTAGCTGTTAAGCTAACTGGCTAGAGTGTATCAAACCAGCTGTTAGGAAACTATTGAAACTGAAATTGTCGGCTTCCGGGGAACAATAGCGCTGACCAAAACACTTCTAGATACCTTTATACTGACCTAAAAAATGAAAGCAACCAAATGGTGATGTAGTGCTGAGCGACATATACAAGTTTAAAAGATTGAAGGTAAGAAATAAACACTGCAATGATGAATTTTTGACTCATATTTGATTGATTGATGGTTGATGACAATGTAATCCAAGTTTTTTGAGCCTCATGAGTTGCCCTGGCTCAACCAATCACGGGAGCAAAAAGTGTGACATAGACATTAAAAAACTGAAATGGTAGTTGCTCTGTCAGTCATTGTAACAAATCTTGCTCTGCCTTTTCTCTCTTTTTGCTGGGCTTCAATCTAAGGTCTTTTGGCCAGAGAAAGCTTTTGGCACCAACTTGGTTTTTCAGTCTTCTAAAGCCTGAACCCCCTGCAGGCTAGAAATGTGTTGGTAGATTTCTCTTTGATAGCTTCTCCCTACAAAAGCCTAGCAAAAAAAAAAAAGGCATACAAATGGCTAAAAAAATCTTGCTACATAGCTTATCAGCTAACTAGCTTTCATGTTGAGCAATCACAAAATATTTGCTTAGTTTCACAGAGATTTACTCTTTAAAACATTAGCACCTTTTTCTGCTTTGACTCCATTTTTTCTGGGCTTCAGTGTGATATTTAATAGCCAGAAAGACTGCAGCTCTTCAGCTCTGACCATCAGGTTTTTCTTTTGATTACCTGTACTTGAACTTTTTTCAGCCTCCCAAAGTAGCTCCAGGAGATGTATGAAAAACTCTTAAGTTCAAATCAGCAAGCGAAGACAGAAATGAATGAAAGAAAAGACGCCTGGAGGGAAAATAAGAGACTAAAAGACAGGAGGTAGAGACAGAGGAGGCAGATGGTCCTATACAAAGCTGCACTCAAGGGAGAGGCTGAAAGCTACAATCTCTTCTCCTCCTTCCCCTCCACTGCCTCTTGTAACTTATGAATAATAGAAAACAGGAGGTATCAGAGGGCTCTCGCCTCTTTTCACCCTGTCCATGTCTCTTGTTCTCACACTTTTTCTTTCCCTCTCTGCCTGTAACTGCCTACTTTTCTATAATTTCCCCCATCTCATCCCTCTTATTTTTCACTGAGGATGAGGGTGGCACGGAGATGCAGCAGTCAGCACTGTCGCTTCACAGCTCTGGGCTTGAACCCGGCCTGAGAAGTTTGCATGTTGTCCCCTTTCTATGTTCCTTCCAGGTGCTCCAGCCTCCTCCCACAATCCCAAAACAAGCAAAATAGGTAAACTGGTGACTCTGAATTGCCCGTAGGTGTGAAATTAGAGTCAGACACAGGTTTTTGCCAAGTGTGTTTCAAAGCGAAGGGAATTTGCTTCTAGGTGGTGGTGCATAAAGGTCAAAATATACAAAGAAAGAGAACAAAAAGCACTGCAAAGGTCATGCATTTATGAATAAAAAATAAAAATTTACATTAAAAATATATAAAGCTATGTAATGTGCACTCATTTACTTACAAACTTCATACATAAAAAGAGCTGCACAGTGTTTAAATGAGGTGAATGAAATCTACGAAAGACTGACAAAAGAAAACTTGCTGGATAAACCAGGTTGGATCAGATGAGATTCACGTTAATGCAACGCGCAACATTCATGGAGCATGATGGGAGGCAGGTACAAAGTAGCTTGCACCAACACATCAGGCAGCCATCTTGGAAAAGAGCTGATGGCAGATGTAGCTCACTCTGTTCAAGTGAGCTGATGTCAATTTGAAAGAAGAAACATTCCATTCTTCCTCAATAAATCAATCCCAAAGCTTTGGTTTATATGACAATTAAAACTGTGGCATGTAATTTGTTTGGGGAGCTTCAGAGCGTGAAACAGAACCCCAGTGCCCCTTGTTCACAAAATGATGCAGATACCTTCAAGCGAGTGAGGGTGACATCTCAGTTTCCTTTCATCGCTCTTACACACTCGCACGATTTCAGCACCGTTGTGTTAATTCAACACGAGATTGTTGGTTTGGTATATTTTGAATAAAAGGAAGAGGGGATGGTGGGACATCTGACTCTTGCTTAGGGTGTGTCTGTCTGCCTTTTATGGGTCACCTCTCCTCAAATCCCTTCGACACACACTGACACACACACACACTTACTCGCTAATGCACTCAATCCCCCTCACCCTCACTGCTAAATCCTCACCCTCATTGTCCCTTTCCCCCTGAAATCCTTGAACCATCAGCTCTCCTCCACAGATACACACACACACACACTCACACACGCAGACACACACACCACACCACCCTGTTCCTCACTCAGTTTCCCCAGTCTGTCTGCAGTCAGGGCTAATGCACTGGTTAATGGC